>VUJU01000171.1:67571-150728 GCA_009835225.1 Aphis craccivora | reverse complement strand
TTAATTAACACAACTCACGTCTTAAAAGTAATAGTACAAAGTTTACAAACACTACAAACATAATGTACCGTAGTATCATATAAAGTGGTGGTATGGGATTCCGCGATCAACTGTACAATAATATAATATTAAATTCCTATCATATACTAATATTATACAAAACGGTCAAAACGTATAATCATCAATCAAGATATTTACGATAAGCATAAGCCGATAAATGATATAATATGTTCTAATGACAATATGTCTACCTGTTTCATGGACAATTTATTTTTATACTCTTCGTAATATAAAATTTTATGGTTTTATCGTAGTATATAATTTATTATAAAATAGTTTAAAATTATTAACAACATTTACAATTTTAATATATTTTAAACAAAATATTAAAATTCTAGGGCCCCCTTTTGGACCTTCTAGGCCCCGGGCCCCGGTGCAATGCACACCTATGCAACCATGTAATTACGCCACTGAGGAATATTATTCACAGTGTTTCCGGTTGGTTTTAATTTATCTTTTAGCGTATAGGTATAATAGATTAAATCTATGGTATAGGGTAGTCGGCTGCTCACAATAGTTCTGATATATTATGAAATTTAAAATCATAAAATACCGATACATTCCTCTCGAGATTATTTTTAAACATAATTTTTGCTTTTGTCAGGCACACCAACTCGGAGTCATAATAATTTATGAGTCACTATTTAGCGTCACTAGGTATCTTTATTTATGATATAAGCCTACATGGATAAAAATGTTTACATACTTATTTTTAATGTGTTTTTCTAAAGCTCCCGAATGTTATTATAACATTTTTCACATAGTATACATGGTGATTATTTAACAGTAATTTCTTTATTATAATTTTTTTTTTCTTATCTAATTTTAAGCTATAACATGACAATATTATTGAAAACATTTTTTGATTACTTTGTATCATTATTATATTTTTGAAATAACATCGTTTATTTATTTAGGAACAACAATAATTAAAATAAGAACATAAAAATTGAATTTAGAACTAATGGCTAAAAAGTATCTTTTAAAAATGTGAATTAAAGAAGTAAAATAAAATTAATAAATATAACAAATAATTTGATACATATTAAATACGATAGTATAAGATTAAAATATTAATGTGTCAATTTTTTCACACATCACGTCACTAAAAATATATAAATATAATATACTGATTATTTTTCGAAGATGACCAACAGTTTAGCAAATATTAAATAAAACATATTGAAATGAAGTAATATATTATTATAGTTTTTTGTTTAAATACATAAATTAATAAATATTAATTATTTTATCAAAAAAATAAACTTAAATATATACTTATAATAAAAACATAATCTAGAATTTAAAACATAAATTACCATTTTATAATTTTAAATTAATATAAAATTTAATACGATGAAAATTAATTTTAAATTTAATCAAAAAAAAGTTAGGATTAAAATTATGTCAAATTAAATTTTTGTATAGTAAAAAATATTTATATTTACTGAAAACGCACAGGAAATGTCATGAAAACATTTAATTTCTAATTGAATTATATGTTTTTAACGAAAAAACATTCGTACCAGGGTACAAGTCTGGTTAATAAGTCTAACGAAGATACACATTATAATTTAATTTGAACTTTTGAAATTTCTAAGGACCGAACGTGTTTTCTCCCCCTTCTTTAGTTGCAAGTTTATCTCTCGACATACATTAGTTGGTACTGGCGAGAGGGACGTTTTGTTTATGAATACGAGCGCAGATAAATTTCATTTGCGACATATTCAATTTGGCGTAGACAATAAATGAAGGAGAAGAAGACGGCGTTTGTAAAGGTCCATGGAGACGGAGGCAATAATGAATGTTCGGACACGTAATTTTGAGAGTTTTCCCGAAAACGAAAAAGGTAGTTTACACTGGAGTTAAAAAGATTAATTAAAATTAAAATATTCGTTAACATCGAACAAATATATTCAAGTTATCACAGTGTTAAGAATTATAAGTGTAACCACATTAAACAGTTAAAAATTTAGTCTGTAACTAAATTTAATAAACATAAATATTAGAATATTTAGTAAGATATTTAAATAAAAAAAATTACAGAATAGCACCACGCCTCATTTAAAATCACTATAATATTTTAATATCTTAATATATAGACTCGATTTTAAGATAGATAAATGGTATCTACATAAAAATTACAACTTAAAATATAAACATTGGAAATACATTTAATAACACATATATGGTATATTGCGAGTACTAAAGCAAGTAAAATTTCAAGAAATTATTTTTAGATTTTTATATACTAAATAAGGGTATACCTACTTTATATTATTTTAGAGAAGTGGAGAGTATACATATTTAAAATATTGAACGAAAAATAATAGTGTTAACTGTTTTAAGTACTTACTGAAAATAATTTTGCGATTAATAATACAATTATTATGACAATAACGTTGACATTAAAACGCATTGAAATCTTTTAGCGCTTATCAAAGTTAGAAAACACAGTTTATCCACCCGTCTGCCCGTGAAAGATCAACCGTCAATCGAAAAATAAATTCCAATCAGTCATCAATGATGAGCTGTCCGGACGCGTTAATATCCATCTATTTACCAGACTGCGCGTGAACTACACTACCTGTATACTATACTTTTATAAAGAGAGACACAGAGAGAAACTCGAAAGATATAACCTAACGATATACGTGCGTATGCATAGAGTTATATTGAATTATCGCCTAGGCAGCCGCTGCCACACCGCTGTAATTCCATTGTCGGCGGGTAATGGCAGAATCACTTTTGGCCTCCTCGTCACCACCGCAATATTATTTTCAAGTAATACCTGCAGCGAGTTTTCGGCAAAAAGCTATATAATGAGATTTGTCTCGGTCCTAAGCCGTCACACACGGGGGAGTAGAGTTCGCTTCCCCCCTCAGTACGCCACTACCATTCCGAAGATCCAAGAACGGTACACGGGCTAAGCGCATTGCCGAGCAGTGCACAGAAGAGGGGTTATAATGCTCTGGGGAACTCAAAACCCTCTTTTCGCATCGAATCCGATACGGAAATGTTGCGATTAAATTAAAAACACGCAAAATATGTTTTGTGAATTATTCAAAGCAATATAATGTACGCGGTTGTCAGTGCAAGAGCTAAGCGGACCCTGCATATGTAAGGTAAACGTTAATACGAAACCGGATTTATAGTGTTGTCATTGTGCGTAATGCATTTTTGGGGCAAAATACAACTTTCCATCGAAACGTCAAACGATGAAAACACAGCTTAACCTTTGCGTATCTTGTGTTTGAATAATAAATTAATGCGATAACCTGGTGATTTTATTTTTAATAGTAGGTAGTATGAAAAACCACTATGGTTCTCAGTTTTTTCGACTGATTGCGTTGGTTTTGAAATCCATAAAGGGAAGATGGTGCATTCGAGCGAAAACGGTATTAATATTTAACGGATTTTACGACAGCGAAAGCATAAAACAAAATAAAAAAAGGTATGCCATCCCTTGGGAGCTTACAGCGTGATGCCAAAAACCCATTTTTACTATTTCTGAATGCTATCTTTCAACCGGTACTGAACACGTTATGTCAGGTTTTAGACAGGTCCTATTATTAGGGATAGAATAAAACACAACGCAGAAACCACCGCCACCGTGGTAATAAATTATTCAATTCGTGTCATTATTAATACGCATGTAGAGGTGTGTATAATAAAATAGAAACACAGCTCTGAACACGAAACGTTTGTCTATCTTTTGGGACCGCACGGGGTAAACGTATAGAGAAATCAACAAACTATATTATATTATGCTTAAACGATTTGCGTATCGTAAATCAGAAATGTTAGGTACCGAATAAACTTTGAAACAAACGTTTTATGACTAATATATAATAAAGTTGGATAATTAGTCGAAATTTTCGCGCACAACAGTATACGTATACTGTATAGGTAATAGGTAATTAGTTGTTTCGGGAAACTTTAAGTCATACACATACATACCTACGACATAGGGAAAGTGTGAGGTGAAGGGTAATATATATATACGGTGTGAGAGTGCGAAAATCAGGCGGGGAGAGAGCGAGGGAAGAGAGAGATATTCTAGTTAATACCGTCCGAATTTATGATACACGGCGTGAACCAACCGTTATTTCAGATTTTCGGGAATTTGCTGAATTTGAATTATTCTACTGGAAATTATTATATTATACTTACACGGCGAAGCTCTTGTAGTGGAAGTTATACGACCCCTGTGTGCTTACAAGTACTCGGCGCCCGGTTAGTTGAGGGAGGAGTTGGGTCACCTACATCCGGTTCGGACGCGGTATACGTGTACAGATATAGTTTTGTATCCGACACCTATATAGGTATTTATGTATATATATATTGCATCGCGACCGATTAAACGCAATCAGGTTAAAAGGCAAGCGTGGTGGTTAATTTGCGGCTGTTGGATGCGGGGGTATGGGTGACCGCCTTGCTCGTGTTCCCCGGCGACCACGCCTCGTCGTTCCATCCCGATATAATAATATAAACTACATCAAACCGAATAAAGGATATAAATCCGACGGTGAATCGTGGTGATTTACGTGGTAACGCCTTTTGCGAGTACGCCGCGTGTCCAAGCTCGACGACAAAATCGACAGACACGACAGTCTCTGTACTGACGACATCACTGATCGGCGAATCTTGTAGCTATAATATCACTAGGTAACAAAGTGTCCAGACAGTGAATGATCCTTATCAATATACATATACCTATTATACTATCATGTATCTGTCAAAATATAAAAAAACACATAGCCGAGTAGACCGCCGCCGTATATATGAATATTCGTTTGTTAATAATGCAAAAAAAAAATCACCCGAGAATTGGAAACTAATGACCAATAGCCGATAACATTAGTTTTGGTTGAGATGGCCCATTATAATTGTTTTACCTCGCGTAAGCACACGATTTACAATGGCTGCACAGTATAGAATATTAATAAAACTGGCGAACACCGTAATATTATATACATCGTTCAAAAGGATGAAAAGCACTTTGTGGGACCCCCAACAAATTTACGGTTTTACACATAATACGCTGACCACTGTAGTATTGAAACAAGGCGAAAACTCATCCTATGAAAATTTAATCGCTATCGTTTACATGTTTCACATTAATTCCACCAATGCCCTGGTGTATATGCAGATTATGTATACGCATATTCATTAAAATTAAAATGATTACGAAGACGTTAAATCTATTAGTTGTTTTCCAATATAACTACGTCATTATCTCGTTATTCAGAAAAAGCAAATATTTACATCGAACAGTAAACTTAATTATTTGAAATACTGACGTCACAGCCAGATGTATGAAAACGTTTTTCGAGTTATAGTAATTACGTATAAGAATATAGGATATACCATGACATAGAAAAAATAGATCAACATCAACCGTTTCAGATTTAATACAATATTTTAAGTTTAAAATGCGAATATGTCAAAAAAAAAAAAAAAAAGTTCAATTTTATATTTAAAAAATATGCTAGTAAGGCCGTATATTTCCCTTGATGATTTTAATAAATTAAAAGTATCTCTTATAAATGTTATAAATTAAAACGATTGAACTAATTGTAAATACACCTTATTTTATTTAAATGGTTAGATAAGTAATACAGTAAGCTAATACTACACAAAATGATTTATCTGCTATCCATTTAAAGTTATTTTGCAATTAGGTAATAAATAAATAAAATTTGTCTTTTTAAAATGATACCCAGTGATTTTTATTTATGTTCTATAATTAAAAGAAATTTGTGCTTGCATTCCTTTGAAGGATTAATTCTTGTAAATAATTTATTTTTGAGTTTTACTGACTCGACTTGAATCACTCGCAAAATCAACAGCGTATTAAGTAAATTATACATAAATTCGAGGAGTAAGAAATGTTTTCTCATTAACACTGAGATATCAGTTTCTGAAGAACGCCAGTGTATAGAATCAAACGGAATTTACATTAAACACGACATTTCCAATTAAAACCTTCGGACGACCAAAACATCTGGCCAACTTTCTAATTAACAGGACCTTTATTTTTCTCTGTAAAACATGTTACGAACGTTAACTTCAGTAATTTATCGTTTTGCTTTTACTCAATTAAAAAAAAAAAAAAAAAAAACAAACTTCTAAAACGACAAAAGAAAAATCTATTGAATGTGAAAAACACAACACCTACTGCCTCATGGTGACCTTTATTCTTTTTATTATTAAAAAACTTTACTCAGTCAAAAACAAACTTTTATATTTAAATAAGTTTTTTTTAATTATCGGATTTTCTTTCACATTTCACTCGCTCTATCCTTTTACTTTTAATGTCCTATTATAATGTATATATTGTTACAATTGTGGGGATGATTTACCGTCTTGTTCGATAACATCTAAGCATTAAATGTTTGTGAGTTTTTTCAATTAAAATATTTTTGGATAAATGAGTTGGAAAAATTGATCATGGATCATGCGATTATAAACATAAAATGTTTTTTAGTATGTGCACTTCAATATTTATAGTTCCATAAAACGTTTGTGTCAGTCAAAATAAATTGAAGTGGTAAATACATTATTGTTTCTCTACATAGCTGAGTAAATATATGTATAAAATAGTATGGTTATTTTATTATTATTTTTTTTTTAATGATGTTTAATTTTATGGTGTATCAACATTTTGTATATTTGGTTAATTAAAATTATATGATAATAATGTTCTTAAAAAGATATTAAAAATTATTAAAAAATAAAGTTTTAACAAATCGTTGGTAATTCATTGTTTAGTCAATGGCGGTCACATGTTCCACTACATTTACCAGCTAGGATTTTTAGCTCCTCTCCTCCCACTAGTCATTTTTTTATGCGCAAAAATAGTAACCAGAAGTCGAGTGTTTTGAATAAAGTAAAAAAAAAAAACAAACCGGAAAAATAGCAAACGAGATCGTCGGCAGTATCTTTTTGAATAATGTTGTCCACACCATCTGCTGAATGTTAAACAGCCGTCATCGCATGAAATACAACGTTATTTGTATTTATATATTTCACTGTGAAAATTATTATTGTTTTTTTTTTTTCATATTTCGTGGATAACGGAAAAGAGGAAATTAACCCTGTTTTCAGTGGGGTGTATTTTTCTGTTTATTCGTTACGGGGAAAAATTCAAAACTACAGTCAATTTTCGTAAATCTACTGACATTACGATCTGGGTTAAAAGCGCCTCCAAATTTGAATATATGAGCTGCTCTACCCCCCTCTTCACTTCACAATGTAATTGCGTGACTGCTGCCTGCTATCGTCTATGAGTATAAAATATAATAATGATAATAATTATTATTATTATGCTCGGCTTTTCGGTATCATTTCGCCCCATTCTGCTGTACAAGACCCACTGAAAAACATTGCGAAACAAATAGAGGTAGCGGTAATAATTATGTAAGCCAAATCTACGGGCCACACGAAGGTATCATTCATGCGTGTATATACCCGCCGTCCGCGGCAAGGGTCGAGCGTGTTTTGCCGACACGGATGTGCCCGTTTTGCCTGATCAACACGCCTAATACGACAGGTTATTACCATAATATTATGTACCTACCCGGCTGTGCGGACGGCCGTTCCACCTGTATTATTTTGATTTTGTTAATGGTATCGTCTTAACTATCGCTGTCCCGTAAAAAACATTTCGTGATTTCTCAACAAAATTATATTATAAATATTATGTATCATACGACCTATGATGTTTTATGTATATTACGTCGTGCTAATATTAAATGCATGTTATTATGTATAATTTACCCGAAATTAAAATCTAAAATATGTAAATACACGTAACGCGCATTGGATACGAAAGCATTTTGTTGGCCGGCATTTGATATAATATAATACAAAAATAAACTGTTTATATGCCTACGTAAAATTACCTATCTCAAAAACCAATACCACGAATAACTATTAAACCAAGCGAGTGGAAAACTGGCGAAGACGGAAAGAATAAAATATATTATCACTTTTAAAACTGTTATGGATAACAAATTTAAAATACTTAGAATAAATATTAAACGGTGTATTGAATTGGTAGGTATCTCACTATTATTATTATTTTTTTTTCACCAAAAACCATTGCAACGTGGAGACCAATGAAACAAGTTGAATTGCAATTTGCATTCGGTTATATTCAATCAAATGGCGTGGAAACTGTTGTTAAGCAAATTCAATTTTACTTCATTCGTTTAAAAAGCAAACTAATATACTTTAAATGTATATGCATATTCGAATACAAACAGTTTTTTTATTAGTATTGAAGATGCTATAATATTTTAGAAGTCCCAATTAAGACAAACCTCATCTTAAGTTTTCAATTACATTTTATATATACATGGCAAAGTTTGGGTTAAATTCGTTGGAAATCCACTTTTTGTAAAACGTTAACCACATTTAATGGTCACCTAAAACTAGTTTTGAATGATACACATACTTGACAGATTTTGAATGGTTGATTTAAGAAATATAAGATCCGCTAACTGAAATGAATCATAAAAATTACGTGAATCCAAAACTTGGAGTCCCGGGCAGGTGTCAGACAAAAAGTCTACATAGTTTCTCAAGTATTTATAATAGGTCAGGTTGCCGAACTATCAACGACACGCATACCTTGACTGATTAATAGTTCAACGAAGGACTTACATAAGAACTATACCGAAAGTGGTAGAAGGACGACGTTGTAAATTATCTGAAACGTTTTTGCTGAAACAAAAGTTTACCGTTGTTACCGGTGGAATAAACTCGTCAAAACTTTCATACAACGATTGCCATATTTTTCTTAAAAAAATAAATAAATAAATGCTCAAACTTTTCCCGAAGGGTGAGATTTGAACCGGAAGGATGTTAATAAAGTGTTCTGATAATAATAGTAATAAAGTAATAACAATAAAAATAAAATACACTTCAAATTAACAGTTAACAAACAGAGTCTTGTACGTAATATTAGCTGCATAGATATCTGTGCCAAATAAAATAAGTTTACGGGAAAGTGTTCAACATATCGTTTAGTTATGCCTTAACAAATTAAATTAAGACTACACTTGGTCTTGGAAATACAAAAAAGCCTAATTTGATAGTATCGTATCACTAATATTCAAAGTTTTGAACTTTTTGTATATGAAAACGTAATGTTTATTCTCGAAAGAAACGTTTATTTCGGTATAGCACGGCAGGTAAATGTATAGGTAATTTGCATATTTTATATATTCTAAACTTAACAATTTAAACTTTTTAAAAAAATCATATTTTAGAGGGGGAGAAATTGTATTAACGGACGACAAAAGCTCAAAAGTCATAATAGTAATGAAATACAAATGTATTGTATTAAGTGTCAATAGTTTTGGAATGAAAAAATCCTAAATACCTACTATAGACTTAAACTTTGTTCAACATACTACTACTTAAACCGTTCAATTAGGTAGAAATGTTTATTGAAGTTGTACTCTGTACATTCAGTGTCAAATAAAAGCCCTGTTTATAAACAACTTGCATATATAAGCCGGATCAAAATAATTGTATTAATATTATTTGATTTTGTAGTTTTATAATTTGATTTAACATTGTGTTCTGTACTTATTTCTTATGATTTGAAATGTTATTGTTCTTTTAAGTGTTATACAATTACAATGTATACCGCTTTAAAATTTAAAATATGGTCAAAAAATATAAAATAAAACGTAGCAAACAAACACTGACACTGTTATAGTTAAGTAAAGTTTGAGTGCACACAAATAAGGATCTGGATAATTCTGCGAATTAACATAACAATGTACTTGAAAGTACTGTTATAACTACAATTAACAAAAAATTAGATAAGATTTTGAATAAAAAATCCGGTATTCATGAATCGCATGGAATTTATTTAAAAATATAATACATTAAACAATATAAAAATTATTATAATAGTTGACTAAGATATTTTTAATATTTATAATAATATAAAGAATAAATATAAAAAATATATAGATATATAAATAAAACTAAAATTGATAAAATATGATAATAATTATTAGTATAAAAATAAAATGTAAATAAGTATAAAAAAAAGTAAAATATAACTAAAGCATTATACAGAATCACAATATTTTCAATTTTACCGCTTTATATAATAATAAATTAAACAAATATTTAGCTTATCCTACTATATATTTTTTTTGTATTTTACGATAAAATGCAAATTATATTGAACTCGTTTTTTGATCATTAAAGTGTTCGATTTGACTTAGATATAGGTTATTTTAAATAAGTATATATAGTATAATTTATATTTTTATATTAAATATGTGTAACGTGCATACATATTGGATAAATGTTTTAATAATTCAGAAGAATTCAATGATATTATAAGTGTCAAATTTGAACAAATAAACGATAGCCTGTAAATATTACGAATATATTTTATAACTATACACATATAAATATCAACTTAAATAAATATATTATTATTACATCGTAAAACGTAACGCTTGATGGACATTCCGTCCTTTTTTTTAAGACAAATTAATAGGTGTACACAGATACACATCAATTAATTTAAAAATGTCCCCCAATATATTAAAAATAAGTAAAAATTATTTTATGAAATATAATAATACAGCAAAACAAAAAAGTTGTTTAAAAATATTTGCTTTTAAAAAGTTTAAGTGAAGTTTCAAATCCCATGTGTACTAAGGGTAAATTTGACATCAATAATGGACGTCACAATGAATAAAAAAAAAAAAAGCTTCCTGACATTTATTCCTCGTCAATTACAGTACGCTTTTTTTGCGTGTGTGCTTTTGACGCTAGATACACACTAGTTTGCCACACGGAAACCGTTTTCCGGACGTGAATCGACTGTGAATACCTATATAATATACACGTATAATATAAAAATCTATTCTGCGATCTGGTCACGAACGTTAAAAATTATCGTACAAGGTATATATGGGTGTCAAAAATATCGGCCTAAGGGGTATTCGTGTGTATTGTTTCTTTTCCTTTTTGACCAACACGGAACTTTCAAAAATGCCCAGACGCGTGTTTTGTACAAAAACTTCATATTCAGTTACACTATAGAAAGGGGTCGTCAATGTCAGTCGGTAAGGTAAAGTTGACGTATGAACAAAAAAAAAAAAAACACTCGATTACCTACATCATTTTTATGTTTCAAGTCTCGAATTATTTGTAAGTAGGTTCTGAAATTTACAAAAGATATTTACAGTCAATTAAAATAAATAATTGTAATCCTCTGTAAATCTTAGTGGGGTTTTTTGTATTGTTTAAAGTGCACGATAATATTTTTAATGAATTGTAAAGCCAGAAATAAAATCTCATCCTAAATATAACAGAGAACAATTAGCTGTAATACGTTCTTTAATTTATTATAATATTCCTATCATTACCATCAATACAATATTTGTAATCATTTCATTTTCAAAATAGGTTTTATCATTTCGTTGTCATCCAATTTAGGCGAATTACATTATAATTTAGTAAAGACAAACGTCTCCAGACTTAGTATTAAGCAAACTTATTATAATATAATTACATTTATGCAAGGATACAATATTAAATAATTGTGCAATAATAATGAGAAAAACTACGGAGTCTTAGTATAGTTCCACTTCAAATTAATTGTCGATCGTCGTAAGCTGGTCGAATAATTTCTTAAACAAGCTTAATTTTATAGAAGCCTTTTTATTGGTAATGGCCATTATTTGTAACTTAATAAATTTTAGTGAATAACTATTGAAAAATAACATATTTTAATATATCCACCGCTCGATAGAAAAGTTCTGATACACCGGTATTATTTTGTGTATAGGTACTTGCGTGTTTCGTTTATGTGTAACATTATAAATTGCATTTCTCATTTTAAAACAATATATCCTAATGTTTTAATCTCATAACTTTTAAAGACAGTACTGCCATCAACATTAAAAAATAATTAATAAAGCATAAAAACTTAGTCATTTATGGACTTTGATTCTGTTAAAAATAAATCTAGAACAATGCTAAGTATAATAATAAAGCGTACTTCGTATAACGCAGCATCTGTTTGAATTATACAGGAATGAAGTAGAAAATATCATTCCGGATGAAGTAGATTCGTAAAATTTAAATAGTAATTAATTTTTACGTTGGCTTTGTTTTATTTTATAATTGATTTAATTAGTCAAACCATTTTAAGGTCAGCATAATAAAAAGTGAATAAAAATCTCTCTCTATATATATGTATTATATAGTATAATAAAACTGAATTTTTCATTATGCTTGGATTTTATTGAATATAATCATATTATATTTTATCCGTATTACGTCCATTCATCGCCCAATCGATTTGGAGAACTTGTTATATTTTCCTTCTAAAATACATTTTTCAAGGAAGGGTCCTGAGACCGTGTCACTAGTACTCTGGTTTCGATATCTACTCTATTAATATATATGTATAATATAGAAGTATGATATCCTAGTGACGATGTTGATGATAATATTCGAAACAGTTTATTTCGACCACTCCGGCAAAATGAACACCCGATAAATTTGATTGGGTTCGTGTCTCATCTCCAGTTCAGTGGTTTGTATATAAGTAAATAAATAATAATAAAAACGGGAAAAAAAGACATAAACGTCTGAGGTGGTTCCCTCTATCTCGGTCGGGCGACGAATCGCCGACGACGTTTTCGACCGCGTCGGCATTTGTAAGCCCGTCGACAGCATTTTTCAATCCCGCCGAAGACACGGGCGCGTGTAATATAATCGAATCAACTGAGTTTTCTTGCAGTAGTCTCATGTTATACGAGCGCTGGACGTGTGCTCGGAATCGTTAAGGCCTTAAAAATCTCTCACCTCCACCGGCCACGTACCGGACGTTGCCACGTACGTTGCGGAAAATCTCCAAGCCGTACCGTTTTCTATCATTCCAACTCAGGTAGTGGTGGTAGAGGTGGTGGCTGTGTTAAACACACCCCGCCATCCACGCTGTACGAGTTCCCCGCGTTAATCAATCCGATATTCTACGTGTGTGTATATATATAATATATATGTTGTATATGTCTTTGGTGTATCGTAAGTATACGCAATACTGCGCTCGTCTCAAAAACCCCCTTACACTCTACCACCAAATTATTATTATTATTATATTATTACATATTATATAACGCGTGTGTTTGTCAATTTATCTTCCACGGACACCGCCGGAAAGTTTTCTTATATATTATTATCAAGGCGAATAAAAATAATTATAGAATAATAATGATATAAGACATAAGTATAAAATACGCGTTTATAGTAAGATATATATTATACTCCTAGTTATTATAATGATATGATAACACGTTCGAATCTAATGAATTTTCCGAATCTTCGTAAAAACTTGATAGGTGGACGGTGAACTCACGAACCGAGTAAGTATCCTTTTGTACGCCGCGTATATATATATATAAATACAAAAACGGCATATAATATTATGTGCAAGAGTATAGGACGTGGGGGGCGCATTTTAATGTACAAGAGAAATGTTGAGTTGGTAATTTTCTAAGTATATTAATATATTATTTGAGGACCCAGCGGGAAAGGATTAGTCGGACTAATGGACTTTTTGGCTTGTACCTCGACACAGCGCAGTGCTATTATATAATATACGTACAAAGGCCCGGAGAAATAATGGTCAACACTAATATTGTAATGCTAATGAAATACTGCAGTAATGACCAGCCGTAAGTCGCCCAAAACACATCAACGAAACGGTTTTAAAATGAAAAAATATATACACTATAGAAACTAACACGTATATATCGGTATCTCATCCAAAGGAACTTCTAGGTAAATGAATTCTTTGGCCATTACACTGTAATTAAAGTTCACTTCAAGTCACGTTGATAAATTGACGATCCACGATCTGACGTAGGTACGATAACTATTGTAAACCGAATTTATCCGACAGGCTCGTAAAATGTGTTGGGCGTGAGAAGCCACACGTCATTATGCGGTCGACAAGGTTTTGGCAGTGACACGCTGAAATATGCATCAGATTATTACACCACCGAAATAATGTCACCTACGAAACCTATGCAATGTCTCATAGTTGATAATAATTTACATTAAATTTAATTAAACCTTTAAAAGTTGCATAAATGCTTTGCATTTCAAACAAACAATGAATATAGTTTTTGGTAATCCTATTTTGTGACACAATATCGTGTTAAAACTTTTGTGTCGAAAGTCGCTAGGATAAGGTACTTAAAGTTTTATTTATAATATATTGAGTAGTAAAATTTAAAGAGTTAAACAGAAAAAAAAATAATAGCCAATTAATAAAAATATATACTTAAAGCAATGAGAGAAGTATTAAATATAAACCCAAAATACTTTGATTTTTATTATATTATTAAAAGTACTAACTTCTTAAATACTGAATAAAATATTTTCCATTATAAAACTGGGATTAATTAATAATTGAATTATTTCAATGTACCTATTAATTACTAGCTGACCCGGTAAGCATTTTGAAAATGGTTCAGACTATTTAGAGTATTGCTGTCAATATTCTATGTGTATACCAAATTTTAGTAAATACATATATATAGTCACGAATATATATATATATATATATAGTTACTTCACTACGGTATATTAGTTATAGACGTTATAGTAATTTATTAATTTATTATTAATGTATAAAACTTAAAATATAAATAAATCGAATATTAGTATTTAATATTTTAATCCAAACTTCAAATGCATAATTTATGTTTATACTTTATGAAATTTTTACTGGTTTACATATAATATAAGTTTAGTAATACCATAAAATATTGTTAATAATTTACAGTGAACACCTAGGTCACGACGTAACCACCCGCTGAGTGTAAAATAGACACTAATCTGTGCTGTGTACACACGTCTGTTACAATATTAACTGTCTATTATATGTTTCTATTTTCCGACAAGTCTGTCAAAAGAACAAAAATAAAAATAAAATAAACTTACAAGTGTTAAGTAACCCACCAAAGTTATAGTACTAAGTTATTTGGTACGTGATCAAAAATCTGTCAGTCAATCACAAACAATAGTTGTAAAAGTAATTCAATAATTTTCCTTTGACATACGTATATCAGGTTCTTACAAGGTTATATTTAACTAAATGTTAACATTATAAATTAATGGCTTAAGTAAAAAATGCGTGTTTATTTTATTTTTAAATCGCTATAAGTTAAATTTTTTGATGGTTTTATAAGATACCATTTTGACATTTTGTTAAGTAGTGAACAACTACGAGTATACCTAACACATTTTAAGAATAGACTTTTTGAAATAATAACTTGGGGCCCATTAAATATTATTTTAGTGGAAAAAAATAGAAGAGATAAACATTTAGTTTCATTTAGTTTTTTCTTTTTTTTGTTACGTCTTTCGATTAAACTTGCCGTTGTTTAAGTGAGACTTGGATATAGAATGCGAAAAAAAAACAAATATACCATTTTATATCCGAAACAATAGTGTTACACAAGAAAAAGTTGAAAAAAAACTTTTTTGGTTATCTCATCGTCATCCTCCTCCTCCTTAACAGGATGCGTTGTGGCTCTTGCTCTCAATTCACTGGTAGTACGCTGGTTCTGAATTCAAATTGATCCAAAAAAGGGTCGACCAAGTGTATTTCCAAAGAGTCAACTGTATATAAGAGCAAGGAGAATGTACAATAATAAATCTGTAGCGGTCAACGGGAACCGGACCTTCCGTTTCCGGTGTGACCGAAACTCGGGAAAGAGGACAAGGAGCAGAAAGTATTAATATATATATATATATATATATATATATAAATATATATATATATAATAAAATAAAGTTTTTAAACGCAAGAACTTTTATCGCAAATGGCGTTTATTTTACGACCCACAGACTTATCGTGCGCGTGAATAGGGAACCCAAACATCCATCGTTCTGTCCTTTTAAAGCGTTTTCTATGCCACAGGAAATCCGGATTGACTGATTTTTGGCATTAAACCAAATACTCGGTGTGACTCATTCTTTCTATTTTTAATAAGTTCAGAAGAGGTTTTTACTTTTTTCGGTCAATCTGTTGTCGAATACCGTCATTTATCAACAATTACGTTATGAAAAACCTCACTATGGTTAAATTTTATATTATTATTTAATCAGGATTTTTCAGTTTTATCTATGCATATCATTAAAATAAGATGAATTTATATGATAAAATTAGAACAGCGTTCAATTTTATTTTCATTTTAATATCGTAGAACTAATTTCATTTAATAATAATATAAATATATTAATTTACTTATCACAGAATTATCTCGTTTACGGATTAAATATAACGTAATTAACCCGATATTTCAGTATTTTACTGGTCACATGATATTTAATATCCTAAGCTCCAAGAGAATAAGAACACTTTTAGCGTAAGCACCAAGCGCATGGGGCAGCGACCCAACCGTGTCTGTCAAAATCTGTCAGATCGTAATGTGCAGTTTCCCAGGCTAAAGGAACGGCCGGTTTATGCAATACTTTGTCAGGCTCGTGTATTATCTTAATCGCATGAAATTGAGCCAACTGGAAGGAAACCCGGAGAGAAAACGGAGAAAATACCCCTTTTTTGGAAGAGCGGTATGGGGGTAAAACAAAGAACACAGTTGAAATAAACCAAGCTATAAAAACCTCGATGTGTTTACTTGAATGGCCGTTAATATTATCTCAAATGCCACTAAAATTTTCAAAGTCGTAACATTAAAAATAAGAACAACAAACAAATAACTATCTACTTTATGGTCCATATAAAAGAATAATAAGGTCCTAAATTCATGCAATTTTTCTAACAATATTATGTAATATGCTTCTTTATTACGTATGGTGCACAAAAATAAATAGAATTGATAGCTTTGAGTCGATTATTATTGGACATTTTTACGCGTCATTTATTGTAGGTAATCTATTAAATTTAATTATTACTAAAACAATGCCTATAAAGACTTAATATATGGGATATTAATTACTTCTTATCTAATAGATATGTTTGTTATGGACTTTTAATATGGAATTATTAACATCACTGTAGAAAGCGAGCTAGCATTCATGAATTCAAGTGTCAGTTAATGTTATGTAAACACTGTTTACTTGTCATTCGCACAAAAACCAAGTCACGCGATTACAAATTAAGCAGAAATATCGAGGAGGCTTGAGATCTAAACGGGCGAATAAAAGCAAAGTATTAATTCGCTTTCACATAATGATAGTCGGAGAACGAAATAATGACGATTACAGATTTATGAGTAAAAAAAAAATATACATCCACAACGATAAAATATTTTATATCTATGGTTTTAAGGAAATTCATTAGTATGCGTATTATTATTATTATTATTTATATAGCAGTATTCTATACATACATTTCAAATTAAATTATATGTGATATCTGATTTGTTGGTTGTTCTAGATGGTAAAACATTAATATCGGAGAAATCGTGTTACGACCACATTATCATAATGTTACGTTTCACCCAATGTATTCTCATTGACCCCCAAATATATATATATATATATATATATAGGGGTAAATGGGTAATTAATGAACGTTCGGTGATATTTTTAGTACGACGTAAATTCTTGTTTAAAATATTGCGTTATAATGAAATTTCTAATGGAGGCAGAAAGTATTTGGTTTAAAGATAAAACATAGTACCTAATCATTCTGCAACATTGTTCGAACCATCTGCATACCTTTATATAAAGCACAGTATAATATTATATGAAAGAGAATTATTTTGTTATTACACGGGTATACAGTAAAAGTAGTGTAGGAAGTTTGTGTACATTTTCTTGCAAGGTAAATCGTTCGAATGGTTGGCATAAGCGAATTTTGTCTTTTTAAATTTTATCGAAGTTGACTCTTTTTTTATTTGATCACGAAACGCTATCGGTGTCAAATATTATACATTTAGGGATGCTGATGTTATTATTATTATTTTTTTTTATGTTCATAAAACGGACTGTATAGAGCTAAGGATAATGCATATTATAGAAATATAATACACTGCACATATTATACTATATACAACATACATATACATATTATACATATGCCTCCGGTAGATTACCACCGCTGTCACCTTCACTATGCTGCTGTTGCTGCTGCTACTACTACTTATGCGTGTAATAGCGACTTATTTTATCGACATAAATAATTATTAAAAACGTTCTCTGCATATAATATAATATGCACCTACATAATATACACGCGGGGGTAGATCGATTTTCTACGGTAATGAGATGCTTTGTAGGGGTTTTTCTTTATCGCACCGTCGTATATACGAATCGCGATAGGGTGCACGGTGAGCTGTCGTATACATTGTTAAAAACGCTAATGGCACATTTAGCCTTTGGTGACCTTTTCGTGTTGACATTTTTATTGCACGTCCGGGTTGTGCATAAAAAAAAAAATAAACAAAACAAAATCAGGATTGGTGAGATAAAATATAGGTACGATGAACGACAAACGTTTATTTCGCTTCTTCTCTTTCTGCGTCATCGCTGGTGACTGGTTGCCCGGATAAAAGGGGATTTTCGATGGTGGCCTCTACCCCGCAAAAAGGAAACGCGAAATTATTATCGAAACGGAAACTGCGTGGCGCGTGCTAGGAAACCAATGACCCTGAGGTATAATCTTGCGTGCATACGCTCACACGCACACGCATACACACGCGTTCACAAACATATAATAATAATATATGTATAATATAATATTATACACGACGAGAAACGATGGAGACGGCGGTGGCGGGTAGCAAAGTCGTAACAGATGTCCTACTCCCCTCCATCGGTCTGCTACGCAGCCTCCGCCGACTACGACGTCGCGGCACACCGGGAATAATATTTCAGTTTCCTGCGGTAACGTCACGTATCGTTAAGCAAACGCACAAGACTGCAGCGTTTGTATCCGTGCGATCCAATAGGGAATTCAGATTATTGAAATTTTCGCTTTGGACAATAAAAAAAAAAAAAAAAAATGAAAGACAAGAACAAACACGAAAGAACGCATAAAATGGATTTTTCTAAAATTACATTCAGCAGTTTGAATGTGGGGATAGGTGGGGGTGATGAAGATGAGCATCACATTCTTCGTATATATTTACGATGATCATGATAATAATAATATATTATATGATATTTTAAATAGTTATGTTGAAGATAAAACCAAAATCGTACAAGAAATTGAATCCGACATACACGTCGTTCTATTAAATAATCGAATAAATTGTGTATGGCAACGACTGACGAAAACCATACCTATAGCATATTATTCGCAAACAACGATAATCGTTCAACATGAAACGGATTTTAAAAACGTTAAATGGGTGTAATGAATTACTGCCGTGTTCTATTCATTCATGAATTATGTTTGAAAAAGAAAAAAGCGAAGGCGTAACTGCAATTAATCATATCGGTGGTATAAAATGCATAGATTCACATACTATTATTGTTATACGCATATGATTATTAATTTATATAATTTTATGAGCTGTGGCGTAATACGTATTTGGCGGCATCGCGAAAAAAAAATGACAAATAAATTAATAAATCAAACCAAATATTTTATTCATAGCGTGTAGTGCAATTTTCAAAGAAAATAAATGTTAAAAACAAGAATTAATGTGGTAACAACAAAAAAAAAAAATGTATTTTATTCGATGGTAGGGCGTACGAATTTTTATTACACATGCCGACAACACTTTAAAGTATAATATAAAATTATGTGCGAGGTGTATATGTGACTTTTACTAATATTTAGGCAATATATAATAATATAACGCAGTAATTGTGTTTTTGTGACGCGGTCATAAAGCTTATAAATACAAACGGGAAACTCAACAATGTAATGTTCCTAACCTTACTTTTGACCTTATATTTTGTGTTAAAAAATTAAAAAAATACGTCTCATTAAGTATTATTTAATATTCTAGACCTGTTGAGCGGCATTTCGTGAGGTAAAAAATACATATCACTACAATGCTGAGTCTTGTATACACTTTCCACCACATACACATATACACACACATATTATATATACCTGCCACTTGAAAAAAATGGCTGGTCAATGTTGTTTGGGGGGTGAAAAATAGGAGTAGCGCGTGTGAGAATGACAAATGAAACTTACATGGCACCGACGTATAATGTGTCACGATTTTCATCCAAGTGAAAAGTCCTGTAGTACATTCGGCCGCAGGACAACTCTCGCACGTGATCTGTAACAGACAAACAAACGACCGTAAATTTATGCCCACACTGATGAGGAGATTAAGGCACGTTCATCTCCAAGGTGGCCTAGGAGATTTATATTATATATATATATATATATAGTATATACATAGGTAGGTACAACAATACAATTACATTAGGTACATATTACGTTTTTAAATGTTAATCAACCGTCGTATAGTGTTAAAACCGAAATAATTTGTCATGTATGCAAATTGTAGATCAACGTTAGTTTTAATTTATTTATCTTTCAATTGTATTATTAAAAAATACACATTGACAAAAATGTTTTGCATAGAGAAATATTTACTTCGTTAAATTCAAGAGTCATTATATAACAACACATTAATAAAACGTTATCCCCTCTATAATGCGCTGAACTAATTTATCAATAAGAAAACTAAAAACTATTAGCATCAGAGATCTAAACGTGTGTCTTAATATTTATGAATACTGTAAATTATTCTACCTATAAATAATGTAGTACTACGTCTAAAAATAATCGTGTTCATTGATATACAAGAGCGCCCTAATTTCGGCGTTTTTAAATTTATTTATGTGTAATTTGAATTTTTATTTTTGCGGAAACTGTTATTAACAAAAATTTTGGTTGTGTACTGCACTCAACCGGCACAGAAAATTATTGTGTGGCCAAAGAAAACAATCGTATCGAAATAATGATACAGAATATTTCACGTGAAAGGGACAAACGAAAACAACGCTGCTTTCTTATTGTATGAAACGTACGTTTTCAAAGGGTTATGGCTGACGTTTCTATAAACCATTGGACCCGAAGAGATTTTTTGTTTGTTTTCGTAGGTTACACGCTGTAAGTTATTAGCGGCTGCATGTTTAGACCCCAGCCGGAAACAAACTTTGATCGTGTGAAGCGCAACGGCCCGAACTCGAACGATAAAAACTTGTTCCCACTAGAAAGTTTAAAATTTACTGTACTACACATACACATACACACCACACACATAAACATATTATATACATATCACGCACACTAAACGTACAGTGTATACGGCGCGAGCCTGCAATGATCATTAGTTTGAATAAACTAGTTAAAAACGTTTTGCCCGACACGATCGGAAAGAACGAAAAACATTAAACGCACATACGTACGAGTTTTTACGGTTTAAATTGGTTTCGTCTATTAATTTATGATTGAGAAGGATCCCGAAAAGTTCCCCCTCTTTCTCGAGTTAAATTAGTGCCGAACACGTCTGAATATATTAAAGGAGGACGACCGTGCGGAGGGTACGTAACGGTCCCCGGGGCGCAGTAACGCCTTCAATTATTATTATTATTATTATTATGTGCACGGGCTAACTCCCTACTGCCTAACTCTGGCGCAAGACGTCCCAAACGTATGTCGCGAAAATACAAAGAAAAAAAAAGAAAAATCCAAACAATAACGATTTATCATACGCGAGTGTGCACCTCGTTATTATTATAGTGTGCTTGGCAACACCCGGTAATATCGAGAGGGTAATCATATATTTCCTGTGCGGTTTTAGCCGTCTGTTTAAGCGGTATATTTTATTTTCAATTTCGTCGAGTATTGAAGAAGTTTTATGACTCGCCGGGCGTATAGCATACAAGTGTAATAATATGAAATATTGTTTATGATATACACGCAGCTCAACGTAAACAAACTACGGGTCGAAAATATTATTCTCAAAACGGCACGGGTCGGGTAGAGATAGGCTACCGTAATTATAACACAAATGTTTCACAGCGATTAAAATGCCGTTAGAGATATTTTACTACCAAAATAATACTGCGCTCTATGTGTACGTTGGCACTTCATACGAATTATAAGTATAGATAATAACGATTTTATTTTACGAACGCCATATTGTTTTTCTGCAAAAAAAAAATATGATTTATTAATATATATGAAAAATTTACATGGCTATAAAAACACTATGTGGTGATTAGTATAATGACATGTCCTAATCATAAGTTGTACTAAACATTGCTGCGTTGTTAAGAATATCGGATTAAATGATTATTTTAATTTTATATTTAGATCGACTGTTTTAGTAGAATAATTATTTACAGCAGAAGAACAAGTGTTATTATACGCTCATAAAATACAACAGACTAAAAATATACAATTTCTAAAGACGACAACGTTTAGTGCCGCTGTTGAAATAAAAAAAAATCACATAGATACCCAATATTATAATTTTCTACGATAGCAACGCGTTGTACCAGCTGTCGTTGGACGCTACAACCATGTATTACGAGTATAAAGGAATTGAATATTAAGTTTAGTGAACACATTATACAATAGTAGTCTTAAGCGAATATAACAGTGTTTACTAGACACTTGAGCACATAAATTAAGTATTTATTAAAGGAAATGCGTAGTGTATTTTAAAGTCAGTCTTGTAAAATGTGCACTTATATTCTTAAATAATTCTCTTGAAAAATGGTTTCGTTCTAAAAGTTGTTAGTTAAACTTTTTGAACAAAAATCCATCAAATTCTATGCGTCAGAAACATTTCTAATTACATGGTTGGAAAGGACTAAGTTTCGTCCTTCGTTTATACATCATTCACATCAAACGCAAATTAAAAATGTAAATAGTTAAACAACTAAAAGTAGATGGACGTTAAATGGTTATTAAAAAAACAACAACAACAACAAAATCAACAATAAATAAATATCAAGACGTAGTCACGACAATCTTTTCGCTCATATAGTTCTCGTAATACATTGTAAAAATATCACGGTTTATGATTTGTGCAGTATTCTTAGCTTATAAAATAATACACCGTGTTCTTTAAGTAAATATAGTATTGTTGTAGATCAGTATTATATTATAATATATAGGGAGTGTACCTGCCTACTAACGCTATCCAAAAGTCATCGTGTATAATATAATATCATAAACAATATATTATATATTATTACGATTAAATAATTAAATAGAACAGTGTCGCCCAAGCCAAGAGGTGCTTTTGTAATACATTAAAATATTATTGACACAGTACTCTCTTCTCCCAAACAACTTATAAATAATATTATTATACAGACATTGCCGTAAGACCCAAGCCCGACATAAAGTCATTCACAATAGGGATTTCGACGGAAACGTGTCGAGGGAGCTCAATATTTTGCATGTCATCTTATTTACATCCCTGAAAGTTTTCATCTTTACGTATACTCGATAGCACTGCAACCCGCTGAGTAGACTTCGGAGGGAAGGAGAGGGATAGAAATAATGCTTTATTGAATGTTATTCTTTATTTCTTTTTCCTCCGTGGACAATTCTTTTTTTTTATATTTCGCATTCCCATCCGCTCATCATCCGCATGTCAATGTTTTAAGATATTGAAGCATAGACAGAAGTATGTGTGTGTGCGTACACGACTACACGACGTGAGCCAATTTCTAAGGCCAGAGGTGGTCTTTGCGGGAAAACGAACAAATGGTAAATGTTGGTTCATACCTATATATATATTTTTTTTGTCACCCCAATCACTGATGATGAACTTCTTTTTACGTGTGTTTTCGTTGTGACCAAAGCGTTAAACATTTTCGGAAAATCGTTCGATTCAATCAAGTAATTGTCGATGTAGTTCGAAGATGAAATAACATGTCGGGAAATATGAGTATGTATACGACGCGACGGTAGTTCTAACCAATCAATACTTTTTGTGTGAGCCGTTCGGTTAGGTTATCTTTTGTAACTGAATAAAAATGCTGGATTTAAAACCTAAACCCGGGGGAAGGTAGATCTTCGACGACATCAATCGTTACAACGTCAAAAATGTTATGAAAGGGATGAGAAAAAGTAGAAGCGAATAAAAGTTTTTGAAAGACGTGACTTATTACGCTGAGGTATTTTAAATTGACAAAATCCACATGTCCACGCAATTCGATAGAACTTTGTTATTAATAATTTTAAAGAAGTTAGCTAATTCGTGTGAACTCTGTGATTTATTTTACAGAATAGAATCAACGACTAGAATGTAAGTAAAAAAAAAAAAAAATAACTTCAAAAAAACTTCATTACTGGAAAACATTTGTTAAATTCTGTCACGAAATACAAAATTAAATTAATATACAATTGAGACTTAAAACACATTTAAGAATTAGCACTGCATTTTACAAGCATACAAACTGTTTGGATTAAGTCGCGTTCAAAGTTCACAACTTAATAAAACTGAGTTGAAGTACTCATCACCTTTATTTTATGTGACTTTAAGTGAGGTGTGAGATTTTCAAAGGATAGAAGTGAACATTTATACTTCAAAACCAGATAGAAAAATGTTTTTTGTTTCATGTACACCTATTTTTATAGTTAAATATTTTCAGACTGTTAATTAGCACGAGATTTTTAAATTCATTATGATATAATGCAGTCAAAAACTCATATGCATACGGCTTTTGTTGTTGTATATGGCCACTGGCCAGTGAAGCATAAAACTATTATACTAAAAAAAAACTGAATTTTGTTTTTTAATAAAAAAAAATTTAAGTTAAAACGTCAACATCACCGGTTTTTTACGGCTTTGTGAATCCATTTTCTAGAGGCAGCTGAACTTTTTCCCCAGCATATCTGACAACCACAGCCGTCATGAAAACATTTTTTTGTTCATATTTATAAGATACACTGTCATTGTGAGTGAATTTAAATATAATACATATAAACCTATTACCATTGTATTTTTATCATTAGTTTTAATTATATTTGTTATTCTTCACCGAAACCAAATTTAGAGTACACAATTATTAGTTTATAGTATGATACGTATACAATTTTTGAATAATAACTATATGGAATATAATATATATACATATTTATTTATTATATTTTAGAACGAAATTAATGTATAGGTAATATTATACACACATAATACTTATATACGTACCTATCAAAAATAAAATAAAAAAATATTAAATTTTAATAAACTGAGCTTTTTCATAATCCTAAGGTCAATTTTTAGTTGCATACATTTAAGGGAAAATGCATGTGACGTCAAAATATGTATATTACAATAAATTAACAATTAAAAGCGAATTTCTAAGGATTATTTGTCGTTATCGCTATTCCCGCTAAGTCGTCATGATTTATGCTCACGGTTGAACCGACGGAATAGTATTCGAATCAGATTCTCTCGAGATAAGAATATACGAGCATGTCTACCTCAAAACCGATTCACATTAGTATGCAAAGGCATATTTATTTATATTTTTTTTTTTACACGCGCTTGCCATAAAACAAAATAAAGTCGATTTGACACATTCCAATAAGTATACACATTTTCCTTTGTTTACGAAATTCGACTTGCATTTTGATTGTATTACAGGAAAAAAAATTTAATAAATGTGCAGAGTAGGTAAATACTAAAATATAAATTGAGATAAATTTACGGAACGTCTACAGGTGCTCTTGGTTTCTAATGAGCTCGGGAAACACAAAAGCCTCTATACGCGTCTACGTGGTGGAAGTATGGTTGTTTATCGAGGGTACTCCGGTAAGACATAAATCTTTATTTACGACCAGTTCTCCTACCCAGAAGCACTACCACAGACTTTGGATCCACCTCGGTTATTCATAACCCCTTTTGCGTGTCTCTGCGTTAAAAATAAAAATAAATAAACTAAGCCTATTTTTATTTAGTGAAATTACAATTTAATACAAGAGATACTGAAAATTCAACTAACTATGCCAACTGCGAAACGCAATAAAGGCTGTGCACGAACTGGAAAAATGCTCACTTGTACATCCGGTCCGATTAAAAAGCCCTCCTACCTCCTTGGATGCCATTACGCTTCAAAGGTCGCACAATTTTCTTATATGTACGAATAGGATTTTAGGACCGTTATATATATTGATAATATTTCATATTTATTCTTTTGAACAATCGTCCGTTAAGAGTCGTTGACAAACAAAACGAAACTAGTATTAGAAAAAAATTCCGTTCAGGAATCTACATGTGAATATGAATTCAAAGTGTAAAAGCTATTTATATATTCTTTACATCAGTATTAATACGCATAAGAATATGTGCAGAGAAAATGAAAAAAAAACTGAGGAAGATGTTCAGCTATATAATATGAATTTTCTTCGAGTGTACCTCGAATTGAGTATAGTTAACTGAAATGGATGTATTAAATTTGAATTCATTGATCGATCGTTGTACATAAAAAAACGATCCTGATTGGAGTAGATATGCTTGACTCTATTTACAAGGATAATATAGTACACTTATTTATGTTTCTATTATAAGTAATTTATTTGTTAATTATTAATACGGTATATTAAACTAACTTATACCTGTATTTTTTTTATTATTATTTGCTGTATGAAAAACTTACAAGGAACCTTATATTACATTTTGAAGATTTTTAGTTTAAAATAAATATTTAACAACATAAATCGAACGAAAACTAAAACAAAGTCGTTAATTTTAAATAAACAAATAAATAGCTTAAAAAGAGTAAAGATATTTTGAAATTTATATCAAGTCTAAAATATTATTATACAAATATTTTATGAAAATTTTAAGTATCCACGGTATTAAATTTATGAATTACAGCAAAATATACAAGATTGGTTTATTCGATAACAGGTATTGTGTAATTAATATATTTTTTTTTTTTTTTTAATGTTTTTCCAATTGTTTTGATAACAAATTCGTTTATTTTTACTATAAGCACCTATAAGTACACCAGCAAGATTCAATTTAAAACACGAAATCATTTTCAAAGTTGAAGACGTTTTGAGGACGATTTATGACGATTTTATGACAGATACAAAAAACATACGCACATTATTTTATGACCAAATTTTATAAAATGTTGAATATTACTAGATATACGCAAATAACGTTTTTTGTATTTTATAGATGTATATATTTTTTTCTTAATAAAATGAAAACGTAGATAATCGTAAATACTAGTATCGGGCACAATAAAATGAAATAGAAATGATTCGATTTATAGATTTTTATGTGATATTGGACATTTATATGGTTATATTCTGCATTTCTTTAACACACAAGTTGTTTAAAATATTAATAAATATAAATAAAAATCATGTCATAAATACATTTTATGCGTTTAAATAAATAAATATATTAGGAATAAATGTATACACAATTATCCGTTTCAATTATGAAAAAAGTTAAGACGAATAAAATTAATAATAATGTTTGAACAATATCAAAGTTTGATATTTAATTTTATCGGTTTAAAAACAATAGAAATATAACACGTAGAAATCATAACTCGAACCAAATTTGTACATTACAATACCCATTTCGTGATAAGAAATTGTGTTCATTTTGTGAAATGTATAAGACAATTATTTATACAAAAAACAAAAAAAATATTATTATAATATTATCAAGGAAGCTATAAGTGAACTTATCCGTCTCGTATTGGCGATAGAAAGTGATAAGCATAACAGGGCTCGCTGTGTATCATTTATATGTTATTTTTCCAGTGGCCCCGTTACAAATCCACTCCCCGCCGACCTAAAAATTGATAAGCTTTCTATCGCTAATACTTACTCTAAGGATTCGATAATCGTATATTAAAACGTTTCGTTGAAATATACCATTCGGCATATATATGGTATAACAATTTGTGATAAATTTATTCCGGGAGAATGATGGCCGTAAAACAACGCATGCGCATATTGATGGAGTATAGTAAAAAGACGCGCACACACATAGTTTACGAAGGTTTGTATTAATTCCGGTGCAAATTCTGGGCCTTTAACGAGGCACGTCAATTCGCTGATACGAGTGTGTGTTGAAGTACACTTCCTCCTCTCACCCTTCCGCCCCATCCGAACGATTTAATCGCACAGTATCGGTTCAGGAATTTCTGTGTTGTTTATAGTCGTGGGGCGACGATGACGACGACGCGCAGGAGCGTACGGAGTTAACGCTGTTTGTGTAACACCGAAAATGGAATGGGGGTAAGAGGTAGAGGACGACGAGCCGTTTGTACGAATAAAACGATACATGAGTTAGGTAGTCCGCGGGTGGAACGCAGGAGACCACCGAGGTAGAGTAGTAGTATATATAATATATACATGTATAAAGTTTAACAAAATTGCAGACATCAAAGAGGGTCTGTAGCTTGATAGTTGTGTGTGTGTGCATGTGTGTTAGTGAGAGAGCAAGAGAGAGAGTGAGTAAGATTGATAGAAGNGGGGGGGGGGGATAAAGCGGCGTGAAAAGAGTAACGAAGGAGAAAAAACACGAGACTTGATGGTTTTTATACTATATTTTCAGCAAGCCACTCACGCGCGTCCTGCAAGTTTAATTGTTTTCGATACATTATTTATATATATATATATACATGGAATTGTGGAAAAGAATAGCATTAGGGTAATATATCGGCTTGCCTTCCCATCATCTTTCTTACTCGTGCCATCAGCTCTTCACCCCACACATACTATTATACGGTTCGATGTCGTTGTCATCGTGCGCGCTGTGTTGTAATCGTTTACCCGAAATTGGAGAAACGAACCGTGCGGAATTCTTGATTGATTCTATTTACGGTCCACCCGAATACTATTTCTGAAATGTCACATGTCGTCGACTGCGTGCGTGTGACTACGAAGGATAATAATTCGCAAAAATATAATATTATATAATTTGTTATATAGACCAACACGCGTCCTGCATCGTGCCCACAACTATGGTTTACCTGCACTACGGGATTATGACGTTGTGATAGAATGGAATTATATTTATTATGTTTTAAACTAATCGATGGTAATAATACCCCGATGAAAGACGAAAGTGTTTCTCAAACTTCCAGCGACCTGTAATATTGCCACGGGCACGTTTTGAGTGAACTCTACGGAGTAGATACTTATTGTTATTATATTATATAAAACTATATTATTGTAACACATCTATATAATGACAAATTATTGTTTAATTTGTTTTTGAAAACAAATATATATATTTTGTTCGATTACTGCGTTTGTATCCCGGAACTATAAATCAACTATATATTTTAATTAATATTTTCCAGAATATTACATGAATAACGCAATATACTTAAGATACTTATTTTAAAATTATTTATTTCAAAATGTATTTTATAATTTCTAACATGTATAAACTTATATATATATATATATATATTGGTATCTAGTGGGATGGGGAAACAAGCAAAAGAAAGTTTTAAATAATAAGACCTCAAGGTCAGAATTCTGGAAGATAAAAATTTTACACGATTTTGGTTGAAGTGCTCACCTGTATAAATTTATTAAGAAAATGTTGATGAAGGTAATTAAATGTGAGCATATATACAATATATTTTACAGTATTTTATTATTTATGCTTAAAATACCTCAACATTTGATATACGGGTTTCTTTATTTATAGATAAACAATTAAAATTTCATATTTTGCAAAATTTATCAATTTTAACACGATACTGCTCTTATACTTAAATTTTATAACATAGTAATGTGTATTATTAGAAAATTTTTAAATCTTTTAATGAAATTTTTAATTTTTAGTATTAATCTTTTACTCATTTCATATTCATTACTGTATTCAATACATTTTTATACATTTACTCGTAAATTATTTTTATGAGCACATAAAGTTTAAGAATAAAACATTTATAAATACTGTAAAGTAAACCAAGCTCGTTTAAAATGGTTATTTTTTATTTTTTAATGTAAATAGTATACCAACCGTATAACAATACACACCACTGGATTGCGTTGAAGAGAGCGATGTTATAAAAAAAATGCCTAATAAATTAGTTCTGTATTTTATTTGTAATTTTTTTTTTTTCATAATTTTAATGTATCATCTTAATATAAAAAAACATATTTAGCAAATTCAAAAATTAATTTTGAATAATTTTTAAAAACAATTTTCATTAATAAACAAATTAAATAATAAATTATAATTGTATAATTTGTAGGAGTAATTCTTCAGGTTTATATTATCATTATTTTTTTTAATATGCAAATTTTTAAATGTTCATAAGAAAAGAGTATTATCATTAATTTATATCTATAATGTAGTAAAATTATTATTTTGATTAAAATAATTTACAATTTTATAAGTAATGCACATAAATATAAATGGTTTAATACATTTTACTAGAATGCATTATCTTTCACATTATGTATTCGTATCTATGAATTTCATTAAAGTAATATCAGTAATATATATTTTACGATCAATGTTTTATAACCCTATCTGCTATATCTGTTATATTGACTGAACAATAGTTATAGTTTGGGAAATATAATAAACTAAATTACCGGAATATTTGGCAACGAATGGTTTTGAAATGAATTATACATAATATTATGTTTGAAGTTATTGTTCAATGTGTTGATTTCAATAGTTCAAAGTTTAATAACTGAAATAATACAATATTCTAACAAAAAAATAAAGTAATTTCAATTATATTGTATATATATACAAATTCAGTGATATTCAGATATATCATAGTTAGATATATGATATATTTTAAATTTCGATATAATATATAAAATTAGCAGCGCATACAATTTATTATACCAATAAATTTAAACTGTAGGTATTTGATAATTTTATTGTAACATTTTATTTATGACTCCCGTATTTTTCGTCACACTTTGGGCCCTCATTAGAGTCGTACTGGCTATTCACGCAACATCGGTGTTTCAACCACACCCCACATTGAGATTTTCAGAGAAGATACCTGGGCCGTATTCTAGGGGAGGGTGGGTGCTGGAGCGTACCACCATGAAACCCTACACCACGGGGTAATCTTGTTTTATCGCACACCCGTCGTGAGCAAATTTCGCATACAAGCAAATTTATTGTTTCTCACGGGAGTTATGTGGTACATACGGCTTTTGAATAATATCCAATAACTGTGAGGAAAACAAGAGAAAACAAAAAAATAAAACATCGTCACATAATATACACTCGTAAATATAATAAGTCAATATTTCGATATAACGTATACGAAAAACAGTCACTGCAAAGAATAAAACCAATTTTTTATTTTTATTTTATTAAAGCTACTTGTACACAACTATGATAGCTCAAAACCAATTTTATACTCTAGTATAAAGTTGAATTAAACGGAATTCCAAATTTTTCAGTAGTAATGACATATTCATTCACCGAACAGTCAGAACATTGGTACTTCAGAAAATGTAGAAAAATCAAATCGAAGAACATTATTGTAATAATAATGTATCAGTTATAGCTAAAAACCTCGTCAAGTTCCTTATAGATTTTATTTTTGACACAAAAGGCGTTCATCAGAAAATGTGTGTGACCTTTGATCGTAGTATAATACGGAAAGCAATTTACCCGGAGCGTCTGTAATAGACCTGACCTTTTTTTTCCAAGAAAATACATAACGATTTGCCTAGGGTTGGATGAAAGAATAGACAATTTTAAACGAGCAGACAAAGGGTCTATGTATGTACTGCTTTGGTAGTTTCAACGTTTTCATGGTGATTTCAATTGTCCGGAAAAGAACTTATCCGTTATAAAAGGTGTGGCAGTAGACCTTTATGATTTTCTGTTTAAGGTGTTTGAGTGATAAAATAAACGTATCGTGTGTGTCAGACAACTCGAGATGAACTCAAGTAGTATTTAGGGTCAAGGGGTTTCATTTGCAGTATAAAAGTATTACGGTGAGCGAAAGGGAGTAAGTAAAACAAACGATCAATCTGAATTCAAAGAACCTAAACACCTTAAATATATTTAAAAGAAAAGACATTTTTTTTTTTTAAATATTTTTGTTTACTAAAATAAATAAATAACACACATTCTTAGGTGCGCGCCTGAAATAACAATATATTTAAGGTTAATGTAAGATAACAGATAGATTATTAAAATACACCAACTATTTAAGCTTCTGCGTTCATTTCACATTATAGTAATAAACAAGGACTGCAAAGTGCAATTTATAACCGAGCTATGAACATTTTATCATTGACCGAACAAGGGACAATAAACATTTTGATTAAATAGTTTCGAATGAAATTAAATTGTGTATTACACGCATTAGTACATTATATCAAGCAATTTCGGAATTTAATTAATAACGATATGCGCGAGAATTGTTTTTGGTTTGGGCTAACAATGAACAGAAACTGTTTTATTTCTAATTGATTAATATAATATATACGTAATAAAATATAATATTATATGTGATGTACTGATGTGTATATATTATGAATTTAATATATACATTTTTTCGTGAAAAAAATTGTATATAACTTTATCGTTTCTTGGTACACATTATGAAATCTGGTGAATAATTATTTTGCTTTTATAGCTTACTGGGATTTTATGCTATAATAATTTCATAATTAACGACCGAATTAAACGCGTGGTTTATCCTTTATTCATCCCCCTCGACCACCATGATTGTTAAAAAAAAAAAAAAATAATAATAAAATACAGTAGGTATACTTTTTAAAATGCGTCGCTTCTTTCTTTATAATACTACCGAGCTTCATAATTCTTTTGGCCAATTACTATTATAGAGGGGTTGTTATGTGATAACTGATTTTATACACTTTTCACTGTACATTAAAAACAGATAAGATATTTTTGCGTGTGTGAAACGAGTTACACATACGTATACCGTATACATGTATTGTCTAAAAAGGATTTTTTCCCTTTTTTTATTCTTCTTAAAAAATAATTCATATATTTTTTCTGATATTATAATTTTTAAGCAACATTATCACAACTAATTTTTAGTTATATATTGAAATTACTTTATCGTGTACTTAAATGATTTTAATAATTTATTAAGTCGATAAAATAACTTGTTTTTCTAATTAAAACATGCATTTTGCTCATTTAATATATTTTATTTACGGAGGATTTAACTTTTTCAATAGTAGGCAATCTATTATCAATGTTTTTTCATTTTTATGTATTCACTAATGTATAGACTAATATAAATTATGATTTTTTAAAAATTGATTAATAACAAAACATTTTGAATTATTGTTCTTAAAAAGAACACATTTCTTCTTTCTATTATTTTTTATAAACACATAAATTATTTTGCTTTTATTATTATTATTTTTATTATAATTCATAAAATTAAGAATCAAGATAGTATATAGAAAGTATAAGTAATATATTATGATATCAAGAGATGGATTATACTGTAATAATCAGAACCTAATAAATATATATTTCTTTAGTATTAAATATTATAAACTAATAATACATGTGTTAGACACTAGTTGGCTTCATCGGATTCAGTTATTAGACTTCGTTAAAAATCTATAATCCCATAAACTAAAGACAGTATGCTATGACACGCAAATTTTTCGGAAAACTTATTTCCGCGTAGGAAAGTAGTTTAAAAAAATTAATGCGAACTCAACCGGCACATCATAAAACTGGCTGAATTTATTGGTATGCTTTAAGTGCTGTTTAAAAGTAACGCGTGAGTCACATGCATAATACTAATTGAACCCGTACGGGTGGTACGACTTATTTAAAATGAAATGTTAACAATTAAAGAGCTCGTTATCATAAAATATACATTAAAGTTTAATGATTAAACATTCACAGTAGGCTCGTGTATTCTTTTGTTTTACAATTGTAACGGAAGGGTATTTTTTTGTTAGCACTCAGAGCAGTGAAGTAATAACCAAAATTTATACCGAACTATAAAAGTACCTTTAACTTATGTATGAAAACCAAAGCTCACTAGTCGAGCTAAAAAAAAATATAGGTATCTGCCTACATATACAATTATGCACTTAATCAAAATACTATATGAATTCAGTATATTTAATGAATAAATGTTAAGGAAATATTGGTTTCTTAATGCGAAATAATGTAATATCAGTCATATAATCATATCATCGTGGATATGAGTATATGACAAACAATTTTTTAATAAATTCAAATATTAATACCTGTTTAGGTAGGCAATTTTAACGCATAATAAAAAGTTAAAACTTAATTTCTGTTTTTTTTTTTTTTTTTTTTTTTTATGAATTTAATAATGGATTTTTAGAAGTGAATATAAAATATTGCGATTTCTCATTTTTATTTCAATATGCTTAAGATATAAAAATTTATTTTATTTCCCCGTTTGAGTATAAAATACTAAAATATGTTTAATACAGTAAGTATCTACAGGGATCGTATAGAACTGTATACAGAAGATGCATATTAACCCTATATTCTTATCTCCTATAACATTATATAATATATATATTATATATAGATTCTGTCGAGATTGCTCACTGTCAAAAAATCTATTAGAAACCTTAAAACTCGAGATACTTTGTACTTTAAATAATTTATTTGTCGTTTGTAAATTATTTAGATGGTAAATAATCTTATTACGATGCATTAATTTAATTCACTGATAATAAATGAGCAGATATATTTTTGAGAACGACAATCAACAATACTTTTTTATTATTTATTTACAAATTTAATAGACGTCGGCCGTTGGGACGAAATTACATTACACAATAATACTAATATAATATAGTTCTTATTTATAATGTACAAGGCAAAGCCAAAAGTAAGTTTTCGACTAGGTATAATATGCATAATTTTAATGTATATATATATATATGTATGTCATACTATCGTAGTATCGTAGTATTACGTTTAATATATATTATCGTTTTTGTGTGCTGTCGATAGGAAGTTACATAGCAATTGTGATGTACATAATAATTTTGGAAAAATTATCGTAGTTCCCACCGTTCAGGTTGAGACTTTTTTTATTAAAAAGATCGAAATATTGTTGTACACATGAATATTTTTCATTGGTTAATCGAAAACTATCGCTGGATAAACGTTCGATCACGATACTCACTGCTACTGAGGCTAAGGCCATACATTCTAAACGAGGACGACATGACAGAAATATAAAAAGGTAAAAGAAAAAAAAATAATAAGAAAAACTAAACCATCCATATAATATACCGGTCCAGTGGTCGGGGTGGCGGTTGAAACAGAGGCGTTCCGGCCGCGGGGTTTCCTTCCTAATAGCCACCATAAATTGCGAGTTCGCATATAAGAACGTCCAGTTCCCTGCCTCCCTGACCCATCCCCGTCACAACTCCACCACCTCACACATGCCGGGTGTTGTAGGTGTTTCGCATAGAGAACCGCTTTTCCGATTAAATCTCGACCGTTTTTATGGCTTCCGCAAAGTATATCTATGAATCGGCTCCGTTGCCGGGCGGCCCTATATACGCTGTTTTATATCGGCCCGGAAGACAAGAGCGCAAACTTTCCGATAATAGGTATCTACCAATGATACGACTATAATTACATTTCAAATGGTAATCAATTTTTATCGAACATGCCGACTCGTTATAACGATAAGCCGTGTTGTGTATTTAGTTAATATCGGTGTATTGATCATGTTACACTATTAATAATAGATGGTAGTTAAATTGATATGCAATAATCGAGATATACATTTATAAAATGTACAACGAAGTTGATTCTAAAAATATAAAAACAAGCATATTAAAATAAAATAAAATAGCCATAATTCATTTTTTTTTTAAGTAATATCTTCGGTTCTTTTACTTCTTCTATGTACTATGTTGCCTGTACACCACATCAATGAAATTAATAACTTATCATGATATATATATATAAAAATCGTTAAATCGGTAATAAGCAATATAACGCACATACTCAAATTCAAAATAATGATAGCCATTCGGCAAATAAATTAATCATTCTGATTAAATTATTGTATTATAGACTAAGATAATTTTAAATACATAGTTAATTGTTTAATTATAAACTATTTTTGATATAACTATAAAAATCTATACTCAAATTTTATATTTTAATTATTTTGAACACCTTTATTTAACTATATTTAAAAAATACTGAAATATAATTTTAAAATATATTTATTACTCCACGTTAAGTTAGTAAACATTTAAAGTTGATTTAAAAATATATTATTCAATATAAAACGGTTCGGGGTAAAATTCGTATTCTTAATATACAATATACATATGTACGTAAAATTTTAAATTAATTTTAGTTAAATAAGTTTACCAAAATATTAAGCGTATAAACACGCTACCACGACGCCGTGTTTAAAGAAGTAAAAGTTTCATGTTGAAAACATTAAAGCATTGATTTTATATGAATAAAATATGATGTAATAAAGTCCTCAAGATACAACATAATATTATATTTTCTAGACCAAAAGTATTTCTTTGAATTATTATTATTCTTCTGGTGTGTTTGATGATAATAAGACTTTTCTTTTTGGAATATAAAACGCCAAGTAAACATCGTAATTTTTTTGTTGAGTTTACACTAGGGATTTTTAAGCCCTGCAATATAGCAGTATTTTTTACACTTTTTTTTTTTTTTTATCAAAGTGCATTGAAGTTCTATGCGTGGATTCTGACACATATATGTTTCACTTATATGTACAATAAAATAGATAAAAATTGCACACAAGCAGTGTAGTGATCACAAAAAGCTGAGTATATTGTGATGTGTTCAAGTCATGTTTTTATGGTAATGGAACTCTCTGGTAACCGAGGTGGAAAAATCGAGTGTTATGGTAGGGGATGGCTGGTTGGCAGGTCGGCGAGGAAAACGACGGAAGAGTAGACGATCGAGATGAAAATACACTACAAGACGACGGATAGAAGCAGTGGAATAAACAGGACGAGGCGACGAGGAGTAACGGAAAGTCAGCCGTTTTACGATCGCGCTGGGAAAAGCAGACGTTTCCTTCACTTCGACGCCCCGCGATCGGCCAAGGGATTCGTTTTGGAAATTTCGGATGGGAAAAGTTTGCGGGGCTCGTTGTAATTACAGAACGAGGGGCCGAGGGATCACGTGGAATGGCGGCGACTGGGGCGGGTGGAACCAGTTAACTCTCTAGTCAGAAAACAGAAGGCATATAAAACAAGACCTTTCTCTCACTCCTTGCCACAGACTATAAAATCTCGAACAACATTTGTTACACAACTCTGGACGATGCTACGCCAACTACTACTGTCGAGTCAGCATCAATTAATTCGCGATACAGCCGATGCGGGTAATTCTTTATATGTAATGTATATAAAGAATTTTTACATTAGGTACATAATATGAAAAATTACATACGGAATTAAATCGTATACAGTAAATTATTATAAAGTAACAACATTATTTTCAAATACTCTTGATCTCCCCCTCCGCCACCGATCATCGTTATGTCACAGTGAGAGGAGGCGGTGATATTACCTCTTTTTGACATTCATTGAAACGAAGCCGAAAAACGTATTCAACGTAATATTATTATTATTATCATCATTAATACTATCATTGCTCACATTTGACATTAGTGAACGATACTTTTATTAACAATGAATTACGTTTGTTTTTTTAAGATACCTACGTAACAACCCTCGTATACCACTTGAAATATACTCTTATCCCTCCCCAATTTGACTGCGAGGCTTTTTAAAATACTTATAATATACATAATATACATATATACATAATATACATACATATATATATATATTATTATTATTATTATTATTATACTATAAATAATTCGTTTATATTATATACATATTGTGTATAGTAGGTATGTATAGTACTCATATATACTATATTATGTATAATGATATTAAATAACACTTGATAATATTATGTTATTAAAATATATTATTAAAAAAATAGCATAAAATAACATCTGTTAACCTTTGCTTGAATGTAAAAATACATGGCTCTTCAAAAAAAAAAAAAAAAAATTAATTTGATGAACCACGTCGAAATATAATTAAGTAAAATGAATTAAAAAGTGTTACTATAAATACTGTTTTCAAAATAACTATACAAAAAATATATGTATATAACTTGACATCTGTTCCAAAAATTAAATAATTGAATTTCAAATTGTAATATGACATTTAAATACTTTAAGTGTATAATACGAATATTTTAAATGTTTATCGTAATAACTTTATTGCATTTGGAAATAATGAAAGAACTCATATTCAAAAGATCGCAGAAATGCACGAAAAAATATTATAAAACCGAAATTTGAGTAGTGTATTTGTTCATTCATTTTATTTATGTTAATATATATACTGCAGTGAAGGGGGATTACGTATAGTACTATACCTACGTGGACGAAGTAGAGTCAAAAAAGTACAACGGCTAGTCTCGTTCTCAGTCAATGATCCATTCAAATAAGCTACATAAATTATACAAGCATAAGTACGCCAATTATATAAAACATTATCAAGCAGTTATATTTTTAAAAAAACGAAAAAATGTTTTATTAATTTTATATTTTGTAGGTACTTATATTTTATATTTTTATATTTATAATTAAGCATTATACATGTATGCATTAAAATATAATACATGATACTCTAATTTATTAATTACGACGTTTCTATGGGTTTCGCTATTAAATAGTGCATTGAATTTATAGTCCTGTGTTTAAAATAATTTCAATACACAAAAGTACATTTTGTTGAAAATGGAAAAATAAGTCAATATTTTACAAAAGAGGTTTTAGTAAACATAAAAGTTTATGCTTACTCGAGTCTTATCCCTCTGTCGGTCAGGACTTCATGCCGTGACCCTCTTGGACGACGGGCAGGAAAAGGATTAGCGCGCCGGACCCAAAAAGAGCTTTTGTCTCGACGAAACGTCATTAACGCCCCTGAATGAAAATAATCTACGTATATAGAAGTGCAAGTATGTTTTAAGCTACCGATAATACGTATTCGAGAGTTGTAAATGCGCAATTTCACCATCGAGGGGCGCGTACATTACTCGAATTAAAAAAAAAAAATTCTTTTGATAGTAGTTGTTATATTATAATGTGTGTGCAAGTGTGTGTAATGTCGTAAACGCGAATACGTGTGAGATAAAACTATATAGGTATGTAGTAATAGTGCACGCATAAAGCACCTAATGTTTATTGGAATAAAACATAAATTTCAACAATTTCTAAAAACGAAATAAGTCGATTTATAAATATCATTATAAATGGATACCTATTGATTTTCTAGTAGACAGTATAAATCATACAATGTGCAGCACATTTATATCATAGAGATAAACCAACCCACTGACCACTACTACAGCGGGATAATACAGCATTGTACACATCGTATTCTATATACTATCTTCGTATATTATACATATATTATTGTTTAGATTTCTGAAATTTTGGAGTTGGTAGTCGGTCCTTGTTGCACTCGACTTCAAACCATACAGAATTAAGCTGTGCACAATAATAATAATATATATAGGTACCTACCCCCCTTGTTCGCATGCCGCCTAGTGATAGCGGCGATTGTTCACAAGGAGCTATTAAACGAAACGTCATCGTGGGCCGTGGTTGGAGTACGTGGAGGGCTTATATCATATGCTCAGACGGTTGTGGCAGTCCACGCAGACACAGACACACAGACTCACAGACCCACACACGCGCGCAGCGAGCACGTCGGGATTTTATTTATAGACCAGTAAATACATTCTCCAAACTCGACATTCGAGATAATAATGTAAACACCGAGTGGTGTTTGCTCAGCCATTATTATGGCCGCCGCCGTTCGGGCATTATAATATACCGGGTGCGAGTAAATCTCTCTTTCCTCTTTGTCTCTCTATATTATATCCATTCTATCACCCCTCCGCCACTTCACACTTGCACATAGCCAATGCCGCCGTCGCCGCCGCCAACAACGAGCAGCTGCGGATTACTATACGTATAATATATACATTATACATGTATATTTATACATTTATATATATATTGCATATTATGTATATTTATTTATTTATGTATGTATAAACGTAAGCACAAAATGCGTGTGCATGAAAGTGTTATAGTAACATTTGCAATACACCGTTGGACACGACGAAGTCTGCAAATACCGATTTCTTTGGTTGACGACAATAAAAAATAGCAACAAAATTATTATTATTTATATTTATTATGTTAGTACAATATACAGCATATTAATTATTAAAGTACGAAGGTAATTAATATTTATGTTACATTAAAATTAATATTAGATACATCATGGTTTCAAAAAAAAAAAAAAATCCAATTATTGGAATAAAAGTTGGTATAATACCACAGTTTGAAAAACTATGTTATAATGTATGTTACGACGTTACTTCATAGGTAATTATCTTTTTTCTAAAATTAAATATTTTTCCTGTTATAGATATTGTATGGATTTAAATTATTTAAATTTACATTACCTAATAATTTATTATATGATATCTATTATCTCAATATTCTTTAATAATTTCAATATAAAATTAAGCACGTCAAATTATGTTCATAATCCATCTACTCATTACTCTACTCTATTCTTTTATTTTTTTTTTTTTTAACATTTTACACGAATGATTTTGTTATAATATTAAACATGGACGAATGATTTTAATTTTCAAACCCGTATCGTATGTCTCGAGAAAATCAGTATAATTTATTAAAAAAAACAAAGTTTGGTAAAATGAAGAAAAAAAATAGTGAAGAGTAGTTGTTGATGTTCTGTGACAATCAGGTACCTACTAGTTTTTCATGGTATAGAATTACCAAGCACAACCCCCTACTTTTATCCATAAATTTCAATTAAAGTATATTTTGGATGTAAATATAAAAAGTAAAATGAAAACAGCAGTGGTCCAAAACACTAAGCCACGGCTAAACGTTGGAGATTTTCCAACGCACGGTTGGTGTTAGGTGTACAGGCATAACAACAGTAACCGGATATTGTATTAAATATTTTTCGCTATAAAACCGTAAAACCATTCATTCCGGTACACACCACGGTTTCTTCTTTGTCGCTGCCGTGTGAATATAAAGATTTAACGACGATTTATACCGACATTGTCCATATTATTATATGCGTATGCGCGTGCGCGCGACTATATGGGGTGGGTATAGCCTTTGTGTTTTGGGAAAGAAAAAAAATGATAATAATAAAATATAAAAATGCTCTGCACGAAAGAGAATAAGAACTATCTTGAGCTCGACAGGTGTACGTATTATGGGTCTACAACAAGCATATTATATAAATATATTTATATATAATACATATAAGAGGGACACCCTGCGGGCACAATCGTTTGGACATGATGGAAAAGGGGGAGGGTTACCACTATCACCAACATTACCACCACTACCACAACTAATGTACACGTGTTAACGTCTCTCTCGGGTTACGTTTACACGTGACTTGACAAATTACACGTGTGTGCGGTGACATGGCGGTGCCGATACGCTTCAGAGTTAACGCAGCCGTTCTTTCGAGAAGTGTATTCCTGATATTATATTATATTGTAATATCTATACGTCCCATCGACAATCGAAGCAGCAGCCGCTATAGCTACGACAAAAGAGAAACATATACGTCGTGTGTTTGCTAATACGTTATAAATTTTGATATTTCGTTATGTAACATTTTTTTTCCCAATTGTGCTGTCTGGAATGAAAACATATCGGAGTTTTTGTGATTTTATTTACAATGCCAAATTCATTGCACGCAAAAATTGTATGTAAGATCATGCACGTTTGAATGATTTCAGTGAAAATAATGTGAGAAACGAAGAGGATTTTACTTTTTATAGACACTAGACAGGTACCTTATGGTACCTATATGTACGTATTGTGTTTTAACATCTGCACCACTATAATAATACCCGTAACTACAATATGTACACTCCGGTGAAGGTACTTAATAATTCCCAGACCATAAATAAAATTTCCAACACGCGGGCCATGGCTATGGCTCCACCTTTTTGATTAATCTTAAACATAATGAAAATTAATAACGTCTTCCTTCTTTGGAACTAATTATTATAAAACAATACTAAAATAAAAACTTAACATTTAAAAAAAAAATAGTTAAACGCGCCATCGCCATCGCTAGTACAAAGATTATTATGATTAAAACGAAAATGAAAAATATGCAATTTTTATTTTTATCGTATTATATTATACAGGCACAGTATAATACAACTGTAAACAGTGTAAACCTATATGTACGTGTTTAAAGATATGTTTGATTAATTAATGTTGCAGGTCCTCCTCGAACAGGCTAAAAATAAATTAATTTAAGATAAAAATCTTTCGATGAATGTTGGTCGGAGAGTATAAATATTATAAAATAATTGTCTTTCAAAACTGTACTACGAGTATATTACTCGACACAAAATGAAAAAAAATATATATATTTTTTTTGTAATAATTGTTTTCCATCTATATTTTATATCATAGCTATCATAGCTACATAAATAATTTAAAAATAAAAATATGTAAAAATCAATAATTAAATCAAGAAATATTTTGCATTAAAAGAAAACAATATAAGTTGTATCGCGACTAACTGAATAGTGCATGAATATGCTGTGGTCTGGATAATATTATTAACAGATTTTATGTAAATCCTTTGGGACCTCCGGGTGGAACGTGTCTCTGAGTCCAATAATTTGAATACATAATGAACGTGAACGTGAAGTTAATATAAAAAGTTGCTTTGTAAATGGAGGAAGGGAGGCGAAGTCGGAAAAATAAAAATTGAAGAAGGGCAAAAAAACCCTATCATTATCCGTCCGCTAATATAATCGCCAATAAAGTTTTCCACCCGATCCAATCTGTTGACTTCCGCGAGTCTTTGGTTCATATTGAAAAATCCCTAAGCGCCAGATGTCGTCCGCCACTGAAATGAAAATATTTGTCTTACCCCATGACGGTATTTGTCCCCCGGTTTAATTAAATCGAATACTATACAGTTTTACCCTCTCAGTTTACTTCCAAATATTTCAAGAGCTCGACGAATAATTCTTAACACGAATAACAAGCACTTGTATTAAGGGAATGGCAAATTAATTATACTCAAACGATTCAAATGTAATTTTCGTTTAACAGTGATACGTGTAAACTTTAAAGCCGTTCACTCGATGATGATTACAAATTAATAGATCATGAAACAAATTATTTTCTCCTTATTTGATGTATCATTACAACGAATTATAATAGTATACTATCACTTTAATAATATAAGAATATAATATAAATAATCTAATCATTAAAATTCCTATATATTATATAATATTTAATAGGCACTGCAGCAGTACGGTAATATTAATAATATATGTAGGAGAATATAAACTTAATTGTAAAAAAAAAAACTGAGTAGGTACAATGTTAATTTTGAATAAATATTTTTTGTGCGTTTCATTTTAAATTTATTTAAATTTTGTTTGATGCAATGTAGGGGACTATGTTTAGCGGTTAGTTTCAACAGGGTTTCTGATTGCCGTGTTTCGGTTCGGAATAACTGTCACAAATCAACAATAAAATTTAATTGCATTTTGATATCCAGAAAAAAAATAATCGAATACAAATATAGGTACCGATTTACAAGTTTCGTCGTGGGTATTATAATATTATACGAGTAGGCACTCAGAAAAGCGCGTTACGGATAATATTTAGCGATAAAATATTAAAATCGCTATTTAAACGATGGAACTTTACTTTATGCAGCAAATGGCTTTCCGAATTGAATTAACGTAGTAAATAGGTTTTGTGAATCAGTAAATAAATGCAATCGAATCTTGTTGTAGTTGAATTTTGGGTTAGGCGTCGGTAAAGATGGATAAAAAAAATCGAGGGTGGTTCATAATTGGGGGAGTTGAATTCTCGTTGTGTATATGTATATGTTAGAATATACCCCCTTTTACCACCTCATATCCTGTTAAGATGAGAAAAAGGGCTTTTAAAGTGGCAAAAAAGTAATCAAATTTTAAATAAAAGCTCTCACGGATAAAAGCGGGGAAAAGAATACCCAGTATTTAATTTTCTTTTATACAACAACCCTCTCATCAAAGAAAAGCAAAAAAAGTCTTTGTCAAAATATTTAATAATAATAATAATAATAATAAAAATAATAGTCCATTAATATTTGTGGGCCTAAATATAAACAATATAAGTATAATACTATATTTATTATTATAATGTATATCCTTTTATACAAAACATAATTCGATGTTTCAATAATTTGAATGTACAAGGTAGAAACGCATTTTTAAATCATAGCAAAATTATTGTATTTATAGAAATAATGTAGGTAAATAAGAAAAAAAATAATTTACGACATTTTGACTATATAACATTATCATGTGTTTTAGCATAAAATTATGCTCAACCCAAAGACGTCTATACTTGTTTTTGGAATTCTAAGTGCATCAAAGAAGCTTAGCGAGTATGTTTTAAACATAGTTTCTCAGGAAAACTCTTAGACTTGACAGCCGTCAGCTATTAAACAAATCTACATATAAGTAAACAAAAACGGAATAACACTAAAAGCTAATTTATTATTATGTATACTGTGTATAAATTATCTAGTATTATTTAAATACACATCAAGTGCATCATTCATTTATTAAAAATGATTTCCTTTAATTAACATAATTTTAATTAAATAAAGACATTTAAACTTTTTAGTTTTAATCAAACTATACAATATACAAATATGACACAAACTATACTACTGTTAAACTAATCTATACGAGTAAATTACTTTTCAATCGGTATCAAATGATTTCTTTCTCTCTCAATACACCAACAGTCTCCACATTTTCAACCAACTAACGTTTTATAGTACCTAATATTTATTTGTATAGGCAGACCCATAAAATGAATAAAAACAAGTCTAAATAACATAAATTAGTGTGTTATTTATGTACAATAATTTTAAAGCGTTGTACTATGTTCAGCCGAGCATACATAATATTATTACTACATATTAGGTCCGACCAAAATACACCAGAAAATACTGTAATGATTTTAGGACTCTGGTCAGTATGGGACTAAGAATAGACCTCGCTGCATGGCCAATGGAAATGCTTTATTGTTGTAAAATGGTGAAATATACTTTTTTTTTACAAAAAAACTATAGGTAAGCCTATGCCGATTAACATTAAAAAAAACCTGCAGCAGTCAATAATTACTCCCCCTATCCCATTTCTACAACACAGAAAACACGCCATTATTATTACCCCAGTTTGAACGATCAAATATTCATGAAACATATTTACGTTTTTCACCCCTTTTCCCTTGTCAATAGTAGAAAAAATACAATAAAATTGCATCGTTTACACACTGTAAAGGTGGTAAAAGGTTTTCGTGCAATCGATATCATAAATATATTATATATTTTTTTTTCACAAAACAACACGCACACGTCCATAACAGTTTGCGTAAACTAATTGTATGCCATATCTGATTAAAAAAAAAATGTTAATTACCTGTATGACTAAATTACTTTCGATTGCGCAACAAAATTAGGTAGTTTATATTTACGGATTGGTATATTATTAATTTTTTCTATGCAAAAGGCAATTTCCTTTGGTGGTTTATTAGATTTGTTCAAACCAAAATGCAATTGATTTTGCAACGAAAGTACGAAAAAATCTACTCACGAGTCATTACACGAGGTAACAAATAATCTCCCTCCGGGTGTATAGCAATCATTGCTATAAGCAACGCGTCATGGAACCCTCAATGCAGACATTACCTTCTTCTTTTCTAAACGTTTCCTGAGCTCTGACATTATCAGTACGAATATTTCAGGTTTAAGATGCTGCCATATAACTAAGAAACAATTTCCTGCGTCTACAAAAATACAAAATGAAATCTATCGACTACAAATATTTGTGGCTATTGACAGTTTCTTTATTACAAAATCCATTCGAACTATTTAATATTCAGGTAGTAATCTGTCTGGGATATTTTAAATTTGAATAGAATTCAATACATCTTTGACGATTTATATATAACACAATATTTATTTAATAATAATGTCTATTTATTGTATACAAAACTATTAACAACAATTTTTTGATGACGTAGTGTAAAAAAAAATCATGGTTCTTCTATTGTTTTGAAAACCAAAACTATAGGTATACATCAAGTAATAAAATAAAAATTATTAAGCTCATATTCAATATTGATGTAAATAGTTTTATTTAGTGAACACTATTTTACGCACAAAATGGTAGCCGATCCAAATGATTGAACTCATAACTCATAATATTATGTACTCTTATATATTGGAAAATTAACACCTTTTATTAATCAATATTATTAATTATTATTAGATATTATGGTTAAATGGTTTTATCATTATTATACATAGGTAATATATATATTAGTATCATTCAACCTGATTGTCTTATGCATTATAATAATGACTCTGAGCTCAGAAGTTTTCTCTATTTTATTTTTTTTCGGCTCTTTACAGTAGCCAAGTGACACTCTAGAGATGACCGATTTGTCAAATTTAAGGCCGACGTCTCAGGGTTAAAGCCTCTCTTTTTTATCCATCTTCTACGGGCGTATTTTTTTTTAACGCACGTTTTTCACAATTTCCACTACTCTGAAATGACCCAAAGTACCCCACCCACGACGGGGAACTTCATCAAAATATATTACCACCATTACTCAACCGTCTTTTCGAATTTTCCGCTCTCAGATTCTGCCTGATGGATTCGCGCCGTTATGGCTATATACATTCTACCCGGTCACCCTAAGTCTTGCTGTGCACCAGGAAATCGAACCTCATAAAACAACCGATACCGTCAAAAATAATCTTGACAAAACATTCGTTTTCGTGTGATCAATGATCAAGGAATTGTTTTATTATTTTACTTTTGTCAACAGTAGTGTCACCAAAAGGGTTATGTGATTACGTATACCAAATGTATTGCCATTTGTTCATGGGTAAAGAAATCGTAATCCGCTTGCCCGGTAATAGGGGTCGGACCCTCAGAGTTCAATGACAGTGAAAGTCGAGGGTTAGAAGTATACTAAGCGTAACTTTTAGACACCATAAATGTAAGACAGACAGCAAAAAAATGAGATAGACTGCATGTGTCAAAAATAAATACGATGTAGAGATTATCATGATCTATGATAATGGAGGTCTCTGTCATCGACTACTATGCTCACATTTATACTGATTAATTTCATTATCCTTCAGAGATATTGTGAAACCTCCAGAAAATATTGCCCCAACGACCAGAGAGAAAATAGTAGGTACTTAATATATAAACGCAGGTATTGCTATGAAATTCTACCAGAATTAATATTTGGTACAAATGCTTCAACTGTTAATTCCACGATTAGCCTTTTTATAGGTTTCCAAGCAATCGTCAATACTAACACTATCCCGTATAGTTATTATTATTGCTGTAACTCAGCGTTTGATATACTTGTACCGGTCATGAACTGTTTTACAATGAGATTATGCTAGATCCAAAATATTAAACTGTAATAAATTTATTAATGTCAAAGTAATAAATTTATATGAGCTGTCTCCTATGGTTTATTGCTGTTCTAGATAGAATAATTAAAATGTAGACATATAAAATACTAACTACTGTATACAACTAGCGTAGATGCTATTTTAAATTCTAACAATATTAATTATGGACATAAATATATTATGGTATTTGTTATGCGCAAAATGGAAACTTAATAATATATGTTAGCAAATTAATCAAAAATGTAAAATAGAATCATAATAGTATGATGCACTTGAACAGTATTTATAAAGGCTGTAATAAACACAGATGTCATTTTAGATTGGTTTTGTACTCCATCATATTATTTAACTATTTTTGGTCACTACTTAAAAAAGTGAATAATAACGATTTTTAATTTAATATATTGTATTACTTCAATTTTCTAAGCTATACAAAGTATAATTAATCATAGATTACTTGTGAAATTGACCATAAAAATTATTTGGTGTTATAATCTTTGTTTGATATTTATTTTTCACAGATACACCACATCAGATATAGACAACTTGTTATAGTTATATAAATTAAATTATTGTATATTTTGAGATTATTTTAATTAGTAATCATTTATTTAATTACTATTAATTTTATATTATTTTGTATCATTGTCTATAGAATGTTTATTTAGATCATCAAAAAAACTTTAAAGTCACAAATAAAAAAATCGAAATTGAACGGAGGAACTTCTGCGATCCAGTAGAATAAATTGATATAATATAAAACTACAACTTACGGTTCTACTAACGGTGCCCTTTTGAACGTAAACAATATGACTTTCCGTTAAAGACGAGTCAACGGTGTCCTGTGGGAATCTTGGTTAGGGAGCCATTGCTATTACTTGTATACCAAATAAATATTTCCCCGAAGTGTTTTCAGTTTTATTTGCTGACGATGGTATTCCGATTTTCTTGAAAATAAAACCTGGTTAGTGGTTACATTTCATTGGAATTCGTATTGGTAATTGAAAACGTATTAATAAAATGTTTAAAAAATTAATGTTAGAATTTCACTAATAAACTGATATTATTATTATTATTTAAAATTAAACTTGTAATTATACTTATACTGTACTAGCAATGACCTATATATTATACAAATATTGTCAAAAAAAATAATAGTTGAAGTAAAAGTTTTAATTACAAGTTTTGTACACCTTCGAATCAAACTTTTTATATTTGTATAGCAAAGTTTGGGTGTCATATTTTAATGGTATATCAAGTTTTTCGGTGTTTTCTGCCAATTAAAACGTCATCAACCTTAGGAAAATTATACACATTAGGAGCATATACAAAAACCCTCATCATCAAATGGTGTTCCTCTTTAGGAGGCAGAGGGATACAACGCCGGTCGTTAACAGCCATCCGATCCATCAAGTCCCCCTCCCAGTCTGCTTGCTTGACCACCCGAGTATAATAACGGATGGCAATTAATTAAAATTCTCAACCAAGGGGTCCGTCGTCGCTTTGTTCCAATGATGACACCACAAAGTCTCCCCCGAACCCTGTTGGGTTATTGTTTTGTGTTAGGTTATGAGTGCTGTCGGTACTGGTAAATTGTTCACCCTTCACAACGTAATATTATTTATTTTGTATGGTTTTAATTTTTCAATTGTTGATTATTCAATTTCAATAGTCTTAATCTATAACAAGTCATCATGATTGGTGTTAAGTATGACAAGTGAAAAATAAAACATCTCTTTTTCAAATATATTACTCAATACTCATAAATAAAACACATTACTCAATTCGTAATAATAACATACCTTTTATATAATAATAATTATTATATAACAAAATAATATTATAATTTACCAATCAATTAATATAAAATAAAGCTACAAGTTCCTTAAATTATATTTGAAACGAAGTATAATTATATAGTTTATAGTTTCCAACAAATCTTTAATTCATAATTTTACAACAAAGTCAATTTTTCATAATATATATATTATTCACTTTGTATGTATTAGTATTATATACACTTTAAAAAATATATATACATAATAATATTGTAATATGTATTAATCTATATAGTCCTAAAGGATTTTAAAAATGCATTGAGATTTAAAAGATAATTACTTGACGTCATAATTATTATAATAAATACCTACCTAATAGTTAAGGGTAACTTCAACTCGATTAATAGTTAGGTATATTTTAATTTGATTACACACATTATTGTTTAAATTTAACACAACAACTAATTTTTCTCATAACTACACCTACACTTCATTTAAACTTTTTTATAAAACATTTTATTGTGTAGTAATTCCAAGATAATTAATTAAAAACAATTGTCTTCAGCACTTAACCTTTAAAACACATTTTTTCTACATTAAAATTTGAAGTCAAGTTGAAAAATGTGCATGTACTTGCTACAGTTTTTAACTGGGTCGCATTACACGTTTTAACAAAACGCAGCACACTTTTTTTTACAGAACAAAAGACTGTCGCAGAATAAGAGAGTGCACTTAAAAAATTACATATTGTTACTTTTTTTCCTTCTCTGTCCATTTACTCCACGAGAATTTCATGTCAGTTTGCTCAAACCTAGGGAAATGAAGGGGAACACCCTAGCAGCACGGCGTCAATTCGGTTTTCTTTTATACAAGTTTATCGTGGCGGGACTGCTAGATTATTAATGTCAGGTCAAAGTGATGGGCTACCTTGTTGGATGGCCGGTAGACTTTTTAAAAGGAATGAGATTTAAATTATTAACAAAAAGAGGAAAAGAATATACAAGATGAAACTAAGAGAAACGGTGGTGGTGGTTTTTACGATCCCGCCGAGGTGTCGCTTCCCACACGCGATCCCCCATGAGACCTTTCAGGGCACCGCAACAATTTTCCTTCTTTCCTTAACTCCTTATACAAATTAAGACAGAATGAGTGGTGCCTCTTTTGATTATCAGAAACGTTTATTTAGCTCCGGTCTACCAAGTTCATATAACTTTTATAACAAAGTTAAGTTTTGAAAGGCAGTTTCGAAAGAATCAAATAAGAGTTTTATAAATTTCTCTTAGTGTACAAAAATATATTATCCTCGCAATATACGAATAGGTATAAGATAATACAATGTTATGAAAAATATGAACAAAGAAATAAATCATCTACATAATTCGATTTATTAATACATCCAAAATTACGTTCAAAAAAATAAAAAATTCATACATTTTTCTAGATAAAAAAAAAAAAATTTAAGAACAAAATAAATATTTTTTATAATAATCCAAAGAATCAAAAATTGAAATAAAAAAAAAAATGTTTCATGGTCAATTTCAAATACACGCCCGTTATTGTATATAGTCTGAACCACGGCATTCGGCGCAACAATAACTCAATTATTTTACATCGCACAAGATACGGACAATAGTCTTGTCGATGGGTTCTTGGTGGGTTTTGTTAATTGGATAAGAGAGACCAATGAAAAAAATATAGAATATAATAATACATAAAACGTATATTCATTGTTACGGGGGACCTTGTTACACACGATGGGAGTTATACGCCGCCGCCGACGGCCGGTTTCTTGATGTCTTAATTAGAAACCTGTCGTCCAGGTAGGTAACCGACACACACTCACGCGTATACGCACGCACGCACACTAACACACACATACACACACGAGGACATTATACACCCGGCTGATAATAATACGTTGGAACGGCGGTGTCGGCCATTTTGGATACGCATTCGTGCACGGCTGCCTAGTCACCCCCTCTCCGAGAAAGATTTATATCTACAGATTTGCATACTAGCAGTTATTCCGATATATCCGAGAGAAAAAATGTATACGATCTATTCGACCAACCCAGGCGATTTACGACTCAAAAGCCAGGATAAAGTGGCGAAACTTTGGGGCCCCCGGGTAACAATAAAATCCCTTCCCATTGACACGGTAAAAGTTTCTCTTGGAAAAACATAGAATTTAAAAGAAAAAGAGGTATTTCGTTTTTCACACTAGACATATAATATTATTAGGGAACAACATTTGTGTGGTCTGCGCGATTTTAATGGCATATCATACAAAAATAAGGGACTAGTGGTCGTGTTTTGTTTGTTGAAATGCGTTAGCACGCGTATCCATTATAAAGTAGAACTTGAGCGCAATGATTCTACTTAACACTTAAAAACATATTGATATTTCAAGAGAATAAAATATAAACATAGTGTAGGTACATAAATATATAATAATATGTTTTTCACGTTATCGAAATTATGTTTACTATATCGTATTATTAAGTTCCGAGCAAAAACTATTTTATAAAGTAGGTACCTACGTCCTACATAGTTATTTCGGAAAGTTGCGTAAAGGGGTAAAAGTTTTAGTTTTTCGTAATCTAAACATGAACTACTGAAGTTTTAAAGTTAATTAATGAATGTCATATAATTCTGATGTGGTAAAAACAAATAAGAAACAAAATATTTACAGAATGTTTTTTTTCTTTTAATATAATCTTATACGACTGTTTAAAATACATAAATATATTATTTCATACAGGTACATAACAAATTTTACAATAATTTTTGTCAAATCCTTAAATTAATTTATTATTTATAAACAACTATAAATATTTACGAATATATACGTCACACAAAATACGTATTTTAAAATTACAAGTAGACATAATATAAAATTATATATTGGTATTTATGTTATTAAATTGGAACGAAATAATATGTTATTAATTATTACTTATTACCTTATTACTTATACATTATAATGCAAGGTGTTCAAAACGTTTAAAGTTTTAAACATATGTGTATCAATAAACAAAATGGAGGTTTTCACATACATATCATATAGGTACTTTTTTAAAGTATTTCAGTTTCTAAACGGAAATAATATGTCAATCACAATTTATAAAATATAGTAGGTACCAATATTATGTCTCAAAAATATTTAGGTATAAACAAGAATTTGTTGTCAAACGTACTAAAAATTTTATTTTCTTATTGCCCTTCGTAAACACTCATATGAGTATAAAATAAATTACCTAAAAACAATAAAGATAATATATAATATATATATATATATATGTATTTTAATAGGTAATTCCTATTATTAAGTTAAAAACTCCAAGAAATTTTAATGATAAACAATATATTAATTTAAAAATTTGATAAAATAATGCTAATTTGCAAATGATACCTACATTAGTTTTTAATGTTTACAATCTAAAAATATAAATAGAGATTGGTCGGCGTAATGAAAATGAAAAAAATGAAAAAATAAAATCAGAGTTCGTTTAATTTCAATGAGGTTTTCTCATTTTCCATTGGGCATGAACGAGACAAATCAATTGAAAACTGACGACGGGCAAATTCATTAACTGGGATTTGAATCGTAGCTGACGGGGTCGTTCGGGATTCTGGTCAGGTACGAAATACCATGGCGACACTCTAATTACGGTCGGCAAAATGTCAACTTCATCTGTCCGCGGTGGAGACGATAATTACCACGACGGTGAACGGTGAACCCTATTTCAATTGTTCAGTTAGGTTAGGTTAGACCCCCTTTTTCCATATGTTTTTCGAGAGGGGTAAAAAAGGTCTGATCCATCGATGAGTATTTTACAAGGACAGTTGGGTGCCATAAAAAAGTCAGAAAACGGGAAAAATCGTTAAGATAACTTCAATATAATAATAGATTTACAACATTAATGTAATCGTTAAACGTTTTAACTTTAAACCTACAAATCCATTGCTTAACATTTTTAATTAGTTAAAGATTGGTAAGTATAGATAATTGTGCACATTTTATGGTTTTAAATACTTACATAATAAGTTTCGTTATTAAAATAATAAAAAATAATAAGAACAAATTATTTTCTGTTTGCGAGTTAAAAAAAAAATTGTATTTCAAATAATTTATTAAACATTAATTGATTAATTGTCTTCGTTTTAAATAAATGTATTAATACAGAAAAATTGTTATAGCTATTTAAGACAAAATATCGCATAAATAAATATTATAGTGTAGAGTCTACACTATGTAGAGTGTAGACTATAATATAGACTACTGTAGAGTTACATTGTTGTGTCATTATAATACTTATCTAAACAAAACAAAAAAAGAATAATATATATCCCGCGTGACGTTAAACCGGTTTTATTAGAAGGTTACAGAACATTGACTTGAGATATAAAGTAGTAGGAACCTATAATAATAAATTATAATATACAAGTACATTTTACATAATATATAATAATATACACTATACAGTACAGTACACATATTTGTGCTCGACTGAGGTATTATACATAAGATTTGTTTAGTACAAAACACCTAACACATTTTTAGCTTCAATTTAAATAATAAATCCTAATATTGTTTCAATACGTTCGTTTACTTTGAGCTATTAATACTTAGTCGTTCGGTCAAAGTAAATTCGTGGACAGGTGCCTAAACAAGATCCACCCGAGGTTACGACCATCGATTATCTTAAGCTATCTCTTGTGATTAATGACGTTCGAGATTGTCAAATACACAATCTCGGGTTATTATTATAATCATCATAAGTGTTCCGAGGTATTTACTTATACTTGGTGATATAGTGCATGTTACTCAAACAAATGAAATGATCGTGGGAAGATAATAATTCTATTATATGCCTGTTGGCCAAACTGTAGGGGCTCAAAAGAAAACCACGTGTGTTTCATTTCAAAATACAGGTGTAGGTAGGGGCCATCTACGAGCCCCGAAATAATAAATAAAACGTGCTGCAATAAGAGCCAGGTGACGATAAGAATTTATGTTTTTATGTGAAATCCCAACATCATAATTATAATATAATAATATATCATATTAACAAGAAAAATACGAATATTAGCTTTAGGTTGAGTTATAGGTGAGGTTTTGTATGTACACAGACACACAGTGGTATAAAATTAATTGTTACGTAGTGTATTTTCGATAGAAACAAATATTAAGCATATTTATTTAGTACATTATAAAACGGTACATAAAATATTGGTTAAAAATTAAAAAAATACTAGTTATTTAGTGTGTGGATAATTTTACTATCAGACACATCTTACTAACAATATACCTACTTAATTATAAATTGTATTCTAAAAATCGAATGTAAGTAATAATTATACAGCAATAAAACCTAAACTATCTTTTGATGGTTTCGTGTTTACTAATTGAAATAGTATTGTCAACCAATGATCAAAGAAACTCGTTTTTAAACATTTTTCTCGTTTGCCGGTTATGCATAAATTATACACAGTGTAACGAAGACCACAATCACAAAAAATTTTAATCAATCGATGTTCATTCCATACACTTAGTGAAAATGTATAAAAAAACGACTATGAAGAGTCCGGAATATTTTTAGCTATACTTGGTTTCGATATTATGTTATATACTCGTATACTAATGTACCATAACTATTCACAATCAATTTGATTTCATTTTAAATTAAAATTATTATCATAAAATATATAATAGGTAGATAGTTTTTAATATATTATCATGAACTAAGCAACAAGTAAAATATTATGTATAATAAATGATGGACTACCGTGTTATGAGAGATTTAATTATCCATAATGTAACATAAAAAAACTCAGCATAAGATAAGACGAAAACCAAAAAATATACGTTCGATCTCGAGTAGAAAAAAATTGTACTTTATATTCAGGGAAAATATATTACTATATACGAACACGTAGTTGCGTACGGCGAGACATGGCTGGACTTAGGAAACGGCAGGTTTTTCGTTGTCAACAGATGTTACAAGGATCCATCAGCGCAGACTTATAGCTATAGGGCTATAGGGTATTAGCCGTAGTTTGACCATTATATACATAATATTATTATTATACATACACGCAAAGGACGGGGTGATTTCAGCCGTCAGCAACAACTGTGAATCATAATTGATTGGACAGTCGATCACAATAGAATATATTGTTATAATAATATGCCGTGTTCCGTATATATACGTATGTTATTATATATACAGTACAACTCTGACATCAGAAACCGGTAATTAACACCAACAAATGAATTAGAAATTCGAGTGTCATTTATTATGCGCTGTATTACTTGTGTTACTGCCATACGCGGCATACGCTCGATTATCATAAGCGATAATAAACGTGCACGGATACATAATATTTCATCGTAGTCATCAACAAATGTATAGTTATTATTCGTCATTTAACTCATTTACATTTTTTCGAATTACACATAAACATAATTGTGAATTGGTCGTCTACATGTTTTGATAATAATAACAATAACAATAATATGAATTTCGTACCAAAACTAAAATACTACCACTATAATATTAGACGTATGATTATTTTTTTATAAATACAGATTAGGTTTAATATTATACCAATAGTCTCAAACAACTGAATAAAAAATAAATTATTTCGTAATTTGTAAAATATCCCTCGAGCAATGCAATAACTAAAATACATGATATTCATAATGATATAAATTATCATTATATTACAATTTTACACATAAACGTAACTATAGGTTTTTGGTGAGTTAAGTATGGTTTAATACTAAGTAAGTTTATCAAACATCAGTGATTTAAGATTTTATGATATTAAAAACTTGAATGTGAATATGTGATGATAATAAACAAAAATTAGCCAACACATGAAGTGTATTTTCCAGATTATTTTCTTAATTTATGCTAGTATTGGGCTGATGAAAGATCTTATACATTATAGTTTGCCATATTTTGTATTCCGATGAGATAAAACAAAATTTGGATACACAATTAACATAACAGACAATGTACCCACGTAATAATATATTTTTCCTCTTGACATCAGTAGACAAACAACAATTAGTCGAAATCCACCGTCTGGCATTTAATAACGACCGGTCTAAACCCACAGTGTAGTCTTTATTTTGCCCTCGGGAATTACAAAAAATATATATACATACATAAAATTAAATATGTTTATATTTATAAAAAATAAAATAAAATAAAATCTTCAGTTCATAGTAATTGAGTGATAAGGCTGCAGTATCGACATTTCTTTTATACAATAACATTTTTGAATCACATAAAAATATAAAATACAAATAAGGAATTAAATATTAGAAAAAAAAAGACTATATAGAACTAATACAGTGTAATAAAATAAGTGTACCAAAATCGTTATTCATAAAAAATGTGATTCTAATTTCACCCAATGATATTATCTCAAATATTGAAATGCTTAAAATGTAAGTAATTATTTTGTATATGCACACATATAAATTGCTGACACAAAATACGAGTTCCCGTGTTAATATAAAAATGTAGTATTCATGTTCAAGTTGTTTAACACAGAACTGAATTAATGAATGCTGCTTGAAAATAACCGTAATTTAAAAATATATGCAATTTTTTTTCACATGAGAAAATCTCTACGAGACCAATGAAATAAGAACCGTACCGAGTTTATGTTTAATGCACTTATAAAAATTGAAAAAATCACATAACATTTAATCGTGTTCTCGGTAGAAATAATATAATATTATAAACGCCGACCTGCAGCAAGCTATAACATTCGAACGACCTTCTCTTTTTATAACAATATTATATAGCCACCATCGCCTATAAAAATGTCTTCACATTCAGCGTACGTAAACAAATAACAGATAATATATATGTATATGTATTATGTATATAGATACTTTTAAAATTATATATTATAATATTATATAATATAATGATGTATATACTTTGTCGGGCCGATAGCGATAATATCATATACATGTGGGCGACCCCAAGTCCTGTGATATAGCATATTATACGCAGTGAATGTTCACGGATAGACGGTAGTAAAATACGAGCATATTCATTATATTAACGTGTATAATATGTGCGTTGGCTCCTCTAGAGCACTACGCCAATTACCATAAACACACACGAGTCTGTCTCTGCTCGATGACAGTGTGTTCTCTGAAGACGGTTTATATGCACTTTCCGTGTTCGCAAATTAGAAAAGCGGATATTATACGGTAAATGCTGCGAGTATAAAATGTAAGTAAGTTTTGACGGTGTAGCAAATAAAAACCATGTTAGCGTCAGCGTTACGGCAACAGGCAAACGCGCGCAACTGGCATTCCAGTTATTTCATCAAAATAAAATATATCATAATTCATAATATTATTATTATACCCATTAAAGTACCTATACTTCTATAGTATTATATTCCATTAAATTCGACGAACAATTAAATAATAATTCTAGCAGAATCCGTTTCGAAGTATCATCGCCACGTCTGTGCGATTTATTAGAAAATACTTGTGGTTAAAAATAAAAATAATAATAATAATAGATGGCTATCAAAAATGATTCGTCATAGAACATTCCTCGTTGATCACTGTTCACTATAATATGTCTATACTCTATTTTTATCATAGGTATAATTTATTTTTTATTTGTAACCTAATCTAACCTAACGTATTTTGAAAAAAATGTTACGATCGGCAACATTGAAATTTTTTTCGTCTTCCTATAGGTAATGCACATTCAAAAATTACCTAAATAATATCAATTTACTATTTTTAAATAACCGGTTATAAGACCTTATAAAAAAAAACTGAGTAAGAAAACGAATATATAAAAATAAAATAGATGAACAGGATGAAAATTAAAAAAAAAATTAATAAGTATATCTATAGATATATTATGTATTTGAACGCTTGTCGTGCAATGAAGCATTATATTATAATGTCGGTTAGTAATGCATGTTCTTTTTAAGTATTTTAAACACATTTTCACACCTAGGCCCCTTTGATTTTTTTTCTACATCCCGTCCCTAAGTTATATTTTTGAAATGGAACAATAGGAGTTCGACGAGTGCCTGGCACGCCCCTCGTTTATGTCCTATTCTTTTAGAAAGGGGAAATATTTTTCGCACTTCATCTCTTGCTGACAAGCGATTAACGAGTTACTAGCAAAACATGCATGTATAAGTGAAGAATTTTAGTTGTATTTGTATACAATAAAAAGTACTTTGGTTTATTTTTTTATTTTTTGTTTTGTTTTACTATACACAAAGAATTCACGGCTCCTGGATGGTACAACCAAAGAAGGGGAAAGGAGATGGTGTAGTAGAAAAAACGACCGAAAATAATCGACCGTCAGGCGCGTTTTGGCGCAGTTACAAGAATAAAAAAACGGCAGCAAAACGAATAATAATATGTTCGAAATTCTTTATTCAACTCGACCGTAAGATACACTAATGTCATTCTATACATTTATGGATAAAAATCGTTTAAAAATGTTGAATGGTTAAAAAAAGTCATTGAAAATTCAAATTTAATTTCTATTAAAATATTAGCTACTATTTAAAATATATTAATGAAGATTAAAGATAAAATACCTAAAATTATATATCATTAATCCCCTATAAGAATTATTAACAAAAGTATTAAATTAAAATAATTTTATCTTGGGTTTTATTACAAAATTAATAATTTAATATTACTATGAGAATACGCATTATATATATTATTATATTCCTATATGCCTATATTATACCTTCTTGTCGAAACCACATTATTAAACGATGCTTATATTTTGTAAGTTCATCGAATAAATAGTTTAACGTAACCAAAGAATGTAATATTAAAGTAATACTCGTATACCTATGTATTACTTATATCATAGTTAGGTGAATTATTAAAATATTAAATAATCAACAAATTATGTCTTCCTATTAATCGAGCTATTAATATAAATAAGAACAACGCGTGCAATAAAATTATTCATCTAGATAAATAATAATCATACTTTGATTAATAAAAATTTAGTCCAGAAAGTGATTATAAATTAAATACGAACGTAGTAATCAGCATCCAATATTAATATATTAATACCAAACTGGTTCACCCACATAAAATAATAAAATGTTCCCTGTTTAATTTACATGTTATTGTATATTTTATTTATTTTATATTTATTAAATACATTTAAACTGTGTTATGCAAGTAATCTAATAAATAAACTGAATTAAAATTAATAAGTACCTAGGTAGGTAACTGTTTTTACTTTACTATGACTGGACCAGCATTTGTGAAATGTAGTTGGACTTTTTCATAACAATTAATCATATTAAAAATTTTAAGATTCAACCGAAACTTTTTAGAATGATAATTTTTAAATGAAATTTGTACTGTAACTTTGAAAACTGTTTTTAGAAAAAAATATGTTATATTAAATCTTGAACAAATTTTGATTAAATTTAAATTTAATTTATTTATTTATTAATTTAAATTTACCTGTAACAATTTTATTAAATTATAATATTTTTTAGTTCTCAAATAAAATATACTGTTAGTAAAATTATAACGATTATACCTTAACTTCGTTTTTAAATACTAAAAAAAAAAAGAAAAAAGAAAAACTACCTATGGAATTTTAACGCAATGTCCCAGAGTATAATATTATACTATGTAGAAGGAACGCGATATACATCGTTATTTGTTGTGTCATGTGGTTTTGAAATGAACCCACCCACTACCTATATTAAGTCATTATGAGGTATTTCTCCACCTGCCCGTACAAACATTTTTCTCCGCAACAAATATAATTTTAATCCGATTATGTCAGAGTTTATTACAATACTCATTTTTAGTGATTTTGTAAAATAATAACTACAATCTTTTAAAAAAAAAAACTAATAGGTACATACGGGTTACTATTATTTATATTATGGTTATTTTAAAAGGCCATATGTATTGTAATAAAATGATTTATTTCATATTATTTCAGTTCAGTATTATACCTATACATTATACAAAATAGGAAGGATTTAATTTAGATGAACATTAATTAACTAATTTTAAAAAGTTTGTATCGTTTGTAATAATTAAAAAATGACATCCACTCGATTTATACGTAGGTATACAATATTAAATTAAAATTATATTGTAGAACGCAAAATTAATTTTTTTTAATCAGTTACGTTAAATGGTACTTTTTAATTAAATAATTTAATAACTCAAACAAACAGTAGGCTAGTTTACCAGCGCGTAATACGATATGTTTATGAGCGATCTATCGTATAAAGGTTTATATGGGGGTTTATAGGTGGATACATTCGAAATAAACATAAATGCGTACAACTTAATGCATCAATTTAAATAAAAATATTCTACACTGGCACATAAATACAACTCCTGCAGACCTAAACCTAACTTATAGTAAGTGTTTTATATGTCTTACCATACAGCGCTAGGAAAAATAATAAAAAAATTTAACTATAAGACCAAGTTTACATATTATTATAACTTCACACTGCGTTTCTTAAACACAATACACGTATTTCTTCCTCGCCGTGTATATATCGCGAAATATGCAATGTGTGCATCGGTGAGGGGAATAAAAAAAAAAGAAAAGATTTCTTGCCCTCCGAATGGTGAACATTACCCTGTACAATATTATCAAAGTCAACTGGACACGACGATATTAAGAGGAGACACAACCGGTTTTTGTCCAAGATGGGAGCACTGCACGTCTGCAGCACACAAAGCCATATGTGTTTCTTAAGAATAAGACCTATTACAAAACAGCAGTCGCAGTTTCAACGACGACGTCGACTCGTAACGAGTAGTTTGAATGTTTTTCGACACACAGTGTGAATTAACCGTACCTAGCCACGTTTTCACGACCTTTTTTTGCACCTGCGTGTTATTTAATACAAAATACGAAATAAACGACTCACTTTTGTGGTGTCTGACGTGCCGCGGACGGACGCAACAGGGCTGTTCGAAGTACGCGGCGAAGAAATTGTCGACGACGGATTCGTGTTCAGCCGCCGACAACGACGCGGCAGCAGAACCGTTGGCGTCGTCGGTGGCCCACGACGTCGCGGTCGGTCCGTGTTGGGCGAACAAAAGCGCAAACAGCAACGACCGGACGGCGGTCGCCATCCATTTTTTGCGCATTTTCCCCGTCAACAGGGTATTAATCACTTTCGAGTTACTCTTTTTTCAAAATAAAAATTAATCTAATGAATTCGTGAAAAAAAAAAACAAAAACAATAATAATCGGCAATAAAATAGCGTAAATTCGAATCGCACACGGCGAGTTTTTTTTCTTGCAAAAATCCTACATCGGAAGGTCAGTTTTGAATTTTTTTCTGCGTATTCACGCACACTAAGAATCAACGAAATTATATCGTCGATCTTACACTAGGCCAAACGCCAAAAACGCACTGAACTCGCACTATAAAACACGCGTGACGCGACCGAACGAAAAGACGATCAAAATCGGCGGCAAGAACGGTAACGGTACGCGAAAGACGGTACGAGACTGCGACAGCGCAACCGGACGCCGAATGGTCGAGGGTCGGACGCGGTCTCCGGGCCGTGGCGTCGGCACGAGGAACGTTCGGCAGCGATCGTTCGGCGTCGACACCGGTCGGACCGTCGTCGTTGTACTCGCTGCACCGCGAAGAGGGTGCCTTAAGTATAATAATATTCTCTACAACCATGGTTGTATATAGTATATATATACTATTACGATATACAACCGAGGTAGTGTTTATATGTTAAAAAATTTCTTATTTTGGTACAAGAGTGTTGGTTTAAAATTTAAATGTCCAGCTACGTTTCGAGTTCTATCCTATTGAGAGACATTTGATGTTGTTGACTATTATTATCTATCGATTACAATATTAATTTTCTACTTATAACAGACATTATACTTTTAATATTCTAATCTGGGTATACGTAATTTGAGTTTCATTTGTTTTGGCAGCGTCACTTACTTACGTTATAGATTATTAACTTATACATTTTTCATAAAATACTAGGAAATTCAATTAAAATCTTTCATCACAAAGTTTTATTGGTTTTAATAATAATAATAACAATAATATATTTTCGCTTAAACCTTTCAAGCTGATACGTTTTTATTTTGATAGAAAATTACGGTTGATTGCATAAAAAAAGTTTTTGTAAATCTAAAGTTGTGTTATCTGACGCAGGTGTACCAACGATTCAAACGACGTTGTGAAACATCTGGTTTCAATAAGAACTCATAGAAAATAGAAATCCATTAGTTTCGATAATACCAATTAAAAGTGTTTTAATTATATTTTCAATTACTAATAATATTTTTTAGAATTTGTTTTAAAATCATCTGAATAAAAAAATGTTTATACTGTTCAGAAAGGTTCTTATTATAAACATACATAGATACGTAAATAGATACTCTTAAGCTTGTATACTAGCTGTTTAAATAACATTTTAATGGTTTATCCTTTATAGGTACGTGTTACATGAATTGCAGATATAGTTGTTGTAGATAAGAGTTATAAATTTTAAATTCTAAAGAATCCGTGTAATGATTCTGTAAGTATAATAGGTAGTTAGTACATTCTACAGTATTCAACAGTTCTTAAGGTATTTTTGGAATAAAGTCTATAGTGGAGTTTCTCTTGAAACTTTCTTAAAAGGGCACGTGTTTTGAGATTCTACTTTTATCCTTTAATTTCAAAAATGTATTGTACCTACATCACTTGATAAAATTAATGTTTTCATGTAAATTTAAATTATGCTTTTTATGAAATACATTGGTATGCTAATATGATTAACTACGGGTATTCAATATTCATAATAATATATGATATTATGTTTAAATTTATTATCTAATAATTTCTAAAAGTAAATTATGATAAATAAATTAGTCTCAATGTAATTTTAATAATTTATATTTTTAAATAATTATCTATAGGTACGTTCCTATCAACAGATATTATATGTTATGTAATAAAGTTATAATTTGAAATTTTAATTACCAACTACATCAAAAATTTTATATTTATTTTTACACATTTAGAGCAATATTTAATTTGTAGGTAAAATAATCTTAAATATTTCCCTGTAGACATTGAAAGAACATTTAGGGTTGTTTTTGACACAGAATTTCCACTAGAATGCTTTTTAGGAATTAATATTCTTTAAAATTGTTTTTCACAAAAATAACTTTTTATGTAACATTAATATTAGAACACATAGATTAAAAAATGAATAATAAATAAATATTAAACTAAAATTAAATTTACTTAGTATTTCATCTATAATTTGGTTTCTTTTAGTTTAGTACTATTTTAGATACTACGGAAATAATAAGTAAAACGTCATACATAGGTATTTTGAGATATTAATATTTTTTTACATTTTTTATAAGAAAAAGATTTTATATTCATTTAAAAAACAATTAAGTTCAGTGTGATATTTAGTTAAAAATATTTATCAATTAATAATATTATTATTTTTATATTTGTTACATGTTCAATTAACATAAGAAGTATTTAACAAACACTATAATGTGTGTATTATCTTAACACAATAAGACAATAAAATGTCCGATTTTGCTCAAATATTTATCAGGTACTTATTTAAATAACACTTATGCATAAAATAAGACTTATAAGTTATAGTATGGGCAGGCACCAATATAAAAATCATAATTTATTATTAACGATATTTAAAATTGTTTATATGTATTTAATAAAACTTAAGTTATATTCCATATAAAAAAGAAGATATTGTTTATTGTTTGGTTAAAATATTGTCAAAGAGTAACAATTCGCTATAAATCAGAGAAAAACATAAATAAATTGTTCAGATAAAATTTAATTTAATTGTAGTTATAACTGAAGTAAAGATAGTAAAATTAAATTAAAAATCTCTGTTCAAGATTATTAAAATTTAATATTTGAAAGAATTATTTAGATATAAGAATTGTGTAATGACTAAATAATATAAACTTTAAAATTAAATTACAAATTTTTTTTTTTCTTTTCTTAAATGTATTTGTTTTAGTAGTATTTATAAGTAAAAACAGTATGTGTATAACTATCAATAAATAAACTTCATGAATTGCCTCTTGACAAAATCGAAATCTGTGTATAAAACAAATTACATTTGTATAAGTACCTACATTATCTAAATATAATATAAATATTAAATAACGATCATTGTAGGGGGTATCTATATAATACGATATCACAGTGATTGTTCAATACTGAGACTTTTCTTTGTTAGTGATATTATTTTAATATTTAATATTATCCAACAGGTGTTTGTATGCGATGCTTAAGCTAGTGTCCGTTATTAAAAGGTAGTACATTTTTAGAAGTTGCCCATTAACTATTATTTACTTGTAAATTTATTGAGAGTGTCAAGTATGTAAATATTTCTCTGGAATTTATTTATAGCTAACAATAAATAGTATCTAGTCCATTAGAACAACATTGTAAAACATTTTAGTTTATCGATTATTGCTTATCATTTTATAACTTGGACAGGGTTCTAATCATTTATCACAATCATTTTAAATGTATTATCCGCCTTATGGACGCTCAATATGTTCGAGGGGACAGTTATTGTTGTCGTTTTCATCCAGTAGTATAGTCTGTAACATGAATTGTGCTTTGAAATGGATTTTGAAAATGACTATTTTTCTCGAGTTTTATACTTAGGGTTATGGCTAGTGAATATCATTAGAGTTCGTTGTATATTGGTATACTTAGAAAATATTTTTGTGAATTACATAAAATTACATTCTCTAATTTGTAGTAATCACCAGAACATGATTTTTAAACCACCCGTTCAACAACTATAAACTGCAAGTTATTCTGTATTCATTACGCGCTGCAGTTATTATCTAGCAATATCACTATAAACAAATGGAAAGTTCTGTAGACTTCTACCGCAATGTGTGTTTGCAGTATATGTATATGAACAATAAAGTATTGCGTATAGATGCCGATAAATGCAGCGTTACTAGAAATTGCATTTGAACAACTCGGATTTTGAGTAGTGCACCTATTTTTGTTCTGCCGCTACAACGATAATAATATGTGCAGTTTTATCTGTCAGGAGTATAAAACTTTTGGAATCGATGGCCGAACTACACGATCTTTTCCAGCAGTAGTATTATGTTCCTCGACATATTAAACGTATTCCTGGCAACTCTTCCACCCGGCTTTCCTTCCGCTCAGCGTTAGTGAGAGCGTGCAATAACGTCCCGTGGTGACTCGGTGACTCGGCAGTCGTAAACTTTACTGTTTATCCTGCACGATATTATAGTATATAAATACATCACATAATGTTATATAATATGTGCGGCATATACCTATGTCTCCAACGGCCGACTCTCTTATCCTGTAACGGTAATAATTCAAATGTCCGTTTCGCACCTTGCAGCTTTTGTGGCAGCAGTGGTGGCGTGGCGCGTGTAACCTCGTGATAATTATCGTCTGCCGCTTTTCGCTCCATAGGGAGACCGCAACACTGCAACACTCTCCGTGCTTGGCATGTGTGTGTGTGCGAGTGTGTGCCACGAACATATGCACACGGACCCCCTCCCGTATCACCTCGTCGTCACATCCTCGGAAGGCTCTATAGACGACTCCCTCGGTTTTGGGCAGGTCGGCCCATTAATCTTGTGGAATTTCACGGCACGTCATTCGCAGTGTGTAATAATAATAATAATAATAATAATAATAATAATAATATATCCGAACCACGGCATTCCGATCGCGAGCGTATACATCTACATCCGAAATGTGTATCCGACTGGAGTTATTATTGGAGTTTTTGGGGTTTTCATTTTGACCGCACTCGACATACGTGTATGAGGCAGTAGAACTATTTAACGCGAACTCGTTGAAAACGGAAAATAAAAATAAATATACATTAAAAAAAAAAAGACATAAATCCACTTCTGAGTGGTTTTTACGCCATCACACTCGGGGCACAAAAATTTACGATCTGGAACCATAGCACACATCAAGAGAGCGTGATAGACGGGTAGCAAATACAATTTAGGAAAAAAAATTCTGACCGTAATACTATGGTGTTATAGTGTTACACCACTGGCAGATTTGTCTAGGTTTCCGCAAATGGTCTTGGAAATGGACAGAAATGCATTGAAAATGTATTAAATTACCTCAGACAATGATTTAGATAGAATGGTACTTTTATACAAAGAGCTTCAATTAATCTGATTAAAACCATGTTCAAAGTAAATGTGCCGTTGTTAGAAATTGGCATATTGTACGGATTGTGTTATAAATCCTAACGCTGTTAAGAAAGTATTGTATTATGTATAACTGTAAATTTAAAATCACGTAAGGTCTATTAATAATAATTTTGTTCCTATTTTGCATTCTTAATTCCAATTAAATGTATCAACAATCAACATAAGATAATTAATTACATTATTTAAATAATATTTTTACTATATAATATAGTGTTTTATAACTTAAATTATAAGGAAGTGATCTATATTTGTGTCTTATATATTAAATTAAATATTTGTTGATTTTAGTTAGAAATGTGATATACCTAATAATGTTATTTGTTTTCCATAAAACGATTTAACGATGAATCTTTTTTCATGATTTATGAGTTATTATAATAATTTAAAACTATTATGATGGTACCTAATAAATTAATGGATAATAATTATCTATTGCTATATTATAGATAATAAACTATTTATCATAAGAATAATAATTATATACCTAAGAGTAAAATTTTAAAATTAAAATTTTACAGACTTGGCAACAAAAATTGTTTAAAATGAACACATCGGTAATACGGTTTAACGTTTATAGAATACGCGCCGGTGAACCAGAACAAGGGATTGTAAACGATTTCCGTCATACCAAACATTTCCGGACGAACTTTACAAAATAGGGTTGGGATTTCATTTTCGAATTTATCCTAATATTTTTTTCATTCAATCAATAGTATCATAAAAAAAAAAAAATGTTTTAAGATAATATTGAGTCGGAAAAAATAAAATTCTCATTCGGTGACTGAAGCCATGTCATAAATCGAATAAAATTAAACTCTGCAGCCAATAATATAATTGTTATAATGTATGTTGGTCTTATGTATCACAGGAACATAATTCATTATAATTGAAAAACACAAAGAGGTAAAGACCTTAAACATTTAAAAATAAAAATATAGATGTTTTTACCTCCTCCTTTTTGTTATGTATTGGTCTGTTTCCAAAAAAAAAAAAAAAAAATGATAAAACTACCCAGATTGGATTCTTGTAAACGAGCCAAATTCAACATAAATCATAAAATCAAATAAATCGAATTGAAATATTACATATTCCATACACATTGACATTTACTACGTTATTAAATATGTAACCTTGTCACTCATGTTGATTTTGTGTCGTTGGAATTATAAAGATTCCATATGATGACAACTCAGTCTAAAATAATGAAATTTGATATTTCAAAGATAACACTGACTATTTAAATTGGACCAAATAAAAACTGATTGAATATTTGACCTTTAAATTTCTATTGTCTCTTATCATTTATAATATTATTTTTTTTTACTTGATAAAAATATATGCAATAACTTATTGTTTAATAAATAACTGAGAAAAACTTATAGTTTTTCGTAAGGTGTTGATTGATTTGTATAGTTATTTCATTAGCTCTATCTTTTGAAAAACACCTTTTTAGTTAAATTCCATTTACATTTTTTGATTTTTCAATAACTTATATTATTCAATTAACAAGTACTATTATATTCGGTGTTTATCTAGTTGTAAAATGTACCATGAGTAATACATATTTTATAATCAAAAATATCCATCACGTGCTAAATGTACACGTATTATACAACTACTGATTTATGATGTACGTACCTATTTCAACAACCAAGCCTCTATTGTACGACACACGGTTTATTTATTACACAGTCATTCATTGACAGCGTATATTGTATTATAATAAAATATTTTTTATTTTTTTATTTCATCGGGTTATTTTTTCCTAGTAAATAAATATTGGGTAGTTCTTTCATAAAGTAAAAATCATTATTAAAAAATATATTAGGATTTTTGAACAATTTTTTTTTTTTACTTAATTTTCAGTCGGAATAATTTAATAACGATAATTCAATATTTTGAAGTAGGTATTTCGATTTATAAAAATTGAAATTCGTACTAGTAGTTAGAATGAGTTATAAGTATTTAAAGTTTAGATGAGCGGATTAGTAGATTAAAATGTTGTAAGATATCCTCATACTCCGCTCACCTAAACTTTAAATATACATAGGTAATGATAACTAATAAGTAACTTGTCCGAATTTCAGTTTTAATGAATCGAAATACTCCGAAAAATATTATACTTTAGAGCGTATAGAATATGAAATAAAAAAAATGTATATTTTTATTTAAAAAAGGAAAAAAACTTAGAATAATATATCGATAAAAAATACACTAAAAAAAAAAAAGTTAATTTATTTTAACTGGCAATTAAGTAAAGAAAACATTTAGCCGTGTTGCTTAATAAAAAAATTACCCTGTACAAATGACCTATATTATTACCAATACGAATTTAAGCTCCGTTCGCATATATAGGTTTTAAAATAAACCTATATATAAAATATATCTCTAAACAAACTGCGACTAACTAAATTATGTACATACTTTGAGATTCTAAGCAAGCTGAATCGAACAAGCTGCGTTGGTTATACAATGAGCCACGCGTGTTGTGTTTTCCAATTTATATACCTAGGTAATATTATGCCTATTGTCTATGTACGCAGTTTTGGTAGAAGATGCACGTTTCTATCAATCGGAAAATATTATCAAATGTGGGGATTAAATAGTTGAAAAACTTAATATTTTTTAATTTTCTAACTTAACAAGTTTAATAACTTTCTAAATAACTTAATTACATAATTAGTTAAAATATCCGTAAATATAATTTAGATTATTCAATTAATTCCAAAAATAATCATGTTAAGTTAAAATAAAATTTACATATAATATCTAACTGTAGCTAAAACTAATTAATTAATTATTGACATTAATATATTTTTTCAATTACACTGTATAAAATATTTTTTTATAAAAATTAAAAATTGACTGGATTTTATAATAAATTAAGCTCACATAAACGTGAACCTATTTGCCCAAACCATAATTTAATATGAAATAAGATGGAATAGGTAATTAAACAACTATTTTAATTGTTATTTAAATATAAAAATGAAAGTTACATAACAAACATACAAGTAAAAAATTAAAAAAAATATATTAATATTATCTTCTTATTTATTTATTACTTAGTTACGTTAATATTTTCTCCTTATTAACTTTTATATTTTAGAATTGAATATATTGTTTGATAAATATATTAAGTTATAACATAACGTTCTTAACTTATTTTATTCGAGTTAGTGTATTTCATTAAATACTCACCTTAGATTATTATTATGATTAAAAATTATTCAATGATTTAATATTTTAATGGTTCAATTCTCATAATTTAATATTTTTGTACTAGAGTCTAGGAGTATTGTTCATTTTGTTCCCTTATTATTTCAATTATATCATAAAATCCTGACCAAGTATGATTCTTGAATATTTTATTAGGTTTCGCGTGTTGGCTTATATCAGGTCATCAGATAGAAATTTCAAAAGCATCGGCGAGAGAAACAAAGGATGATGAGTGAACCTTATACCGTCCAGACAACTTGAAGAGCTGTCTAAAGTGGTTCATAATGACGTCAGCTCAACCGCTTATTCTTGATTATGTATGTATGGGTGAATATATGAAAAACTTCATTCTCACATTTTATAGATCCCGGCCGTTGACCTACATTGATGAGGATATGGGTAACCAAAAGGCGACTCCCGCGTGTTGAATGGAATGATTTTCAGCCGGATATAAAACTGTTTGTACAATATAAACCGGAGCCATGTTTCTGCAGGGTGCTCAGACATATCGGTAATAAAAATCTCGTTTTTCTATTCCATTCGACGTTCGAGTCCAAAATGGAATTTTAATCGAGAATGTTTACGTGTACATTTATTTATTTATACATAGGAAACGAAAAATGTATATTTGAATTTATGTTTGATTTTTTGTTATGACTATTTTTTTTTTTTTTTTTTTTTGTATAAAATATCGTTATACCACTTATACCCACATACTACGTCGAACTTCATAGAAATCTTAATGGATTTTTTTATTATTTAAAAATAAATTTTAATGTTAATATACTGTCAAAATAACTTCTATTCTAAAAAAGTTTATATTAAAAATGAACAGTAAAATCCACATTTGAGTTTTAAATCTATATAGAATATAATTTGTAATCCACATTCTCATATATTAAATAAGTCACTGTGTTAACATAGTTAGGTATACTTATTAGGTGTGTTATATTTCATGACATATTGACATTATTTTCTTTTCTGTAAAGATAAATTTACTCAGACTTTTTGCAAATTACACGATGGTGGTCACACATTTGGGTATGGTGACAAGTGACCATGCATGCAATATGTATGAGTTTATCGTGTATCTCCATGGCCAGGCTGTGTTAAATGGACGGTAAATACATTGGGGACTATTATTATGTGTGTACATAGCTATTCGCACGAAAAAAATACATACGATGGTTTAGAGTAAGGAGTCGACCCTACTTCTAGAAAAACACCTCCCACTATATAGCCTAATACTGCCTCTTAAATCTCCCAACCAAACTTCCGATATCCGCCACGGGAGATTTCAATTTCAAATGCGTCCAAAATAGTCATCTGGAACTGTGCTACCTTGCACAGTCAGTAATCCCACGTCAAAGTTTGCCTTTCCTTCATTCATTTTTTCCTCGTCACTTACGGAATATTCTATTTGTACTTTCGTATAGGTCTTACTGCATTCACATGTACGTGGATTATTTGGCAAAAAAATCCCTTGAAAATGAGGATTTTAGAAGTTTAAGTGATGGTCGGAAAAATACAGTCTGACAAAGCATTCGCTGCTTTTTGTTTGAATAGTGTCTATGAACTGTGGTATAAAAAATAACCACAAACTTTTTTAGAAACAAAACAAAGTTTTACAAAGGTGTATTATATTTTTTCTTTCATTACTTTTTTATGATATTTCAAACGTGCACATTTCTAATTTTTTTACACGGAAGCTTTTTTCACAAATAATAATAGGTCACTTGTAAGGACTGTGTTAAAATAATATTTTTAATGTACCTACTTCTTTTTACGAGTAAATATATTGATATCGTGCTTTAATTGGATTAATAAACCTAACACTTTTGTTTCATTATGTTAATTTGTCGAAAGATTCAAACATGAATATATAAAGACAATATTGTAATGCTTTTGTATGGATTAAATCAAATGTTATAAATACACTTTTATTCTTGTCTAAATTTTTTAGTATATTTTACCTGGTATTAAATTTGACTTATAATTTAAAATAATTTGAATTTATCAGTGCAATAGTATTAAAGAAATAAAATAGATCAATAATATCAAAACAAATGTTAAAGATTATTGAAAAAAAAAATGAAATAAATATTAGGAATACATACATTTTAGAGTAAAAATGACACACAAGTTTAATTGGCATATTTAAATTTAAAAATATATTGTTCGTAATAACAGAAAGTATATTTTTTCAAACATATTTAACAACATTATTATTTTTTCCGATATTAAAATATAATATGGCTTAAAACAAATTATTTATATGTAATATGTATATATGTATTTATTTATTTTTAGTCTCAAACCAAATAAATAAGTAGTTATTGTAAGTATTAAAACTTACTTAAATGTTATAAAATAAGAGATTCAAACATGAAATTTGTTTTCTTCATTGATAAGCCACGCCCAAATATTGTAAACGATAATGTTATAAAATATGATTTATTCTTTAAAAATACATAGGAATATAATATTTTTTTGTAAGGATATTATATTTCTAATTGTTTTACGATTTTATAATTTATTATATATATATATATATGTATAGAAGTATATTTATACAAATTATACGTTCTAGAATATTTTTGAAGACTTTATGCGACCCCCACCCCTATACCAATAGTCACCCACTCATTGGTGACGCGTTATTAGTATCATCAAATCGCAGGGTTTGCTGTCATTTTATTTGTGTAGTGAAAAAAAAATAGTATAGGGGATTTGTTGAAGACCGGAACAAATATTGACCTTAATTTCGATTTCCTGAAACGACCTAATGCAATATTTGTTCGCTGTGGGGAAGGGAGTTACTTGAAAATAATATACATGTCCGGATGACTCCAAGACGCGTATGTGGTTACCTTTGTCAGACACAATATGTATACGGTCCGGTGCGTTATGTTCAATCGAATCTTACTTCTAATGAAATGAATCATACGTTTTTAATAATATAATAACGAAATATGGCCGTATACAATAATATCTTGTACCGTGTAATTCACTAATAACATTGCTTTATTGTTATTAAGCTATCTGCTATATATATATATATTTTTTTTTTGTGCAAAATATAGTTCTTAGCAAATTTAATAATAAGAAATTTATATGTATGATTTCAGAAATATACACTACCATAACATAGTTTTAAATTGCTGTGGCTTATTAAGTTTTCATACAAACTAGTAACGTGAAAATAATCACAATGTCAATTAAATTTAATATAAACAATTTAATAAATACTTTTTTTTTAATAAACTCTGAACCACTGGTATATTATATTAATACTGTTGCATTTATTTTAATTATTTGAGTATTTTAAAAATAAAATAAACCATCAGATAACAAATACAACTATTTTAACTTAAATAACAATATTATGTTATTCAGTCCCTGAATATCAGTTTTTTAGAGACCACTTAATGTTTCATCTTTATATTATAATATGAGTATGGCAGGTATGTATATTATAATTCAGTTTAAAAATGTAGAAAATTGAGTACCGCTTTACTATACATTAAGTGTCGAGTGGTTCAATATTATGTATATCTTAGACTTGAATTCAGTGATATATTATTGTATTTAAATAATGATGCTAAGTAGAGTGTTTTTTTTGATACAAACATTTAAGTTATTTATTTTAATTTTATTAATACAGTAGGTAGGTTATTTTAACTTTTTTAAAAATATTGCATATTATATAATTATTATATATAATTATAATTATTATATTGTTATATATTTATATACTATACCATATAATGTATAACTCAAAATATTATAACATTTTTTTGTAAATATTGTTAAATCAGTATATTCATCATTCATCACTCCACTCAGAGTCTAAAATTAAAAACATAAAATCTGTAGGTACATAAAAAAAAATTATTGATATCTTCAAAATCTGAATTGTTGATAAATATTTTATTTAAATTTAATACTCAATAATAATACGTTTATATACATGGCTTACAATAATATTTTTTTTTGATTTAGTCAATTAGGTACCAAGAAATTATTCATTCATATTATATTTCACTCTATACAATGTTTAGCAAGTATTTTTTAAGACTTATTCCTGAAGGAATAGTATATCAATTATATTGATGGAGACCTTTTTTTCGCAACAGTAATTTTTATCGGTCCATTCTAGACGCTTTATCCATATGTTCACGTTTTCCGGTCAAAAGATCGTAATAAACTCGGTTAAGGTTTATGTCCGGCGTGTCTATTGTTACTTGGTATCGTAAATTCGTTCAATCGGCACAAGGAAAGCAAAAAGAAGGAGAGAAAAAAAGAGCTTAACGAAATTTAATTTAGAGCTCTGCGCCCCTGTGCATTCAATACGGATACGTGGGCCATGTGTGGTTCAATTATTTCGGTTCGTTAAGACTGGCTTCGTTCTTTCCAAATCCTAAGCAGAGATTTCTTCCCCTACTCCTAATGAGTTTCTAGAGCAAAAGCAAAATCGAAGAAAAAGTACATTTTTTTTCACTCATTGAGAAAAGTCTAAAGTTATTAAACCTCAAACGATTACAATATAATTTCAAACGATACAATATTATTGCAATATTGAATTGTAATCATAATTATTATGAGAATATAGTTAAATTAATTATCAAATAGGTATTATAATCAATTTCTCAAGTAATTATTAGAATCGACCTTTAAATATTTATAAATAGTTAATAATTAGTATTGTAAAAATATGTATGTTCCACGATAAAAATATATCGTTCAAAATTACTTTATACTATATCTACGTTAATATTAGGAAATTTTATCATCATTTGATATTTACGTAGATCGTATCTATTCTATTAATACCCTTTTTTGGAAGTATATTTAATAAACATTTTATATATTTTATAACGCAAATCATTATTATATTATTGTTATTAATTTAGATAAATAATATATTGAATAAAGTAGAATTTAAAATTTTTAAAGTTCATGTGTTTTCAATATTTGAAACTTTAAGTATAGCTATGTAATTGCAGTAATTAACTAATTTATATAATATACACAATATTTTTATTCGAATAGTCACTTATTAAAAAAATATATATAAATAATTAAAGGTAAAAGTTTTGTATTTAATTTAATATTAATTTCGCAAATTACATTTCTACCATTAGAAAATAACACTATAGTTATTTGTTTTAACAATGCGATGTGTTTAGATCTCTACTCCATCTGAATATACGATAAGTTATTCTTTGTCTCGTCGAAATTGGATTCCAGGAAAACAAATATCCACTTGAATTTTGAAAAATGCCTATTGGTCTTTGGTTCTGCCCCGAAAACATTGAACTCATCCGTGGGTCTCATTTGTTCTAATAAATAATCGTTGCAACTGGAATCACGTAGCAACGTACAGGAAATCCGCAGGGCTCTAACGACTACTTCTTGGCGAGCTGGTGGTAAGGACGTCAAGGGAAGATGGCCGAGTTTATTGGATTTCGTAAACACGTGATAGAAAATTAGATTTGTTGCGACCGAAAAGCACTTTATCTCTGCACTCTTTATCATTCCTTGCTATAAGCTATCCTCACACTTTTTGAAATAAAACAAAAATCTATCTAACCTTACACCCTCGGCAATAGTTGATCGAGGAAAAAAAAAGAGGGATACACCTCGTTTCCGGTCACAATTATTATCCCTGGAAAGCGATATTTCTCCAGCAGCGACAGAATTCAATTGTAGAAAAAGTTTATTCCTTTTTTTGCCTCAGCCGGAATACGTGACCACTATTCATTGTTGTGCGCGAGAAAACAAATTCTCGGGTCACAATTGCGTTTACCACGTGTGTTTTATACAGGTAAAAAAAATGCTTCCGGGTTACGAAGCGGAACTAAATCAGCGTGTTTTATTTATTATTAATAAAAACATGTTTCAAATAATAATAATCTTAATGAGCTATATAGAACTCAGCTGTATTAAATTGCAAGATGGAAAGCGTAATTAATTGTTATATATGTTCAATTTAAAATCTCCTTATAAATTATTGTATACTCACATAACGTACTATACGTATTATGATACTTTTATGAATATATTTAAAAAAAATATTTGATTGATACATCTATTATTAAACGAAAAAAAATAATAAACTAAATACTAGGTAGTTAAGTCTCTTTTATACATTTCGTGGTTAAAATATATAAATACATAGGTTATCACTAATCATATTATACTATACAATATAATATGTTGAATAAGGCATATAAATTCAGTTTTATAATTTAATTATCCACTAGTCCGTATATTAAAATACTAATAAGATTATGCTATCAATTGATTGTTTCGAACGATTTTTTTTTTTAAATAACAAAAACTGGCATTTAAAAATATTTTTTTACATAGTAGAAAATGTGGGTACGTGTTGATGGATTTTATAATATCTTTGATAACATACAAACATTGGCATAAGTTTAAAGACTGCCATTGACAGGAAATTAAACATTGGCTAGGAGATGAATAGGAAAAATCGATTTAAAAAAACTAAAAAAAAAAAAAAACAGATCTATAAGATGATCAATTTATACTGAATAAAAAATGTACTTTATAATTTATTACATTCTATTTGTTTCAAATTATATCATTATTGTTGTAATGTGGTCTACATGATTGGATCGAAATTATCATAGTTAAATAATAGGTATCTATATATTTTATGTTTATGCATATTATATTTTTAATACGAATTTCAATAGGTACACAGTTCCTAATTTAAAAAGATATACTAATCTTTTCAACTACGCCATACTAATATGTATTAAAAGTAAATCATACAATTAAAAATTAAATCACAACTTACATTGTATGTATAAATATTAAATTAAATGTTATATAATGATTGTTATTGTATTATAATAACCTATAACAATAATTTTATTAATATAAATAAATTAAAATATAGGAAATGGTACTGATAAAATAACAATATAACCGTGTAAACCTTGTAATAAATATATTTATAATTGCCTGTCATTTAATAAGATTATTTATTAACTTTGAATAGATTTACGAGTGTGAATAACTGAATACTACAGGTATGTAAATAATTAGAACTTGCTAAAACTGGTATTTAAATATGCAATTATTACTATACATTTTTTTATAATATACAATCTCACCTTAATATTTCAATATTTCATATTTTGTGTACAAAGTCACTACTAGGTCTTTAAGGTAGAAACTTAATAATATAATTTATCATATATTCATATAAATTTAAATCAATTATAATTTTACAAACTAATTTTAATTTATACAATTTAGACCAATAAGTAAAGGAGCTATTTAGTTTCAAAATCATATATTATTATATTAATGTTTTGTTGATAAGTTTTTTTTTTATTAATTAATTATTATATAAATTATTATTTTAATAATAATACCTACCAAATCATTGACAATATATCCAACTAGTGTCCATTTGGTTACCGGTCCTACAGACAATTTCGACTAACCAAAGAAAAAAAGGCTGATAATATTCCCGAATAATCTTTGTAATTGAAGCCTTATTATTAATAAAAAATATATATATATATACTCCCGAATCGTTTTATTGGGTGTAAACACTGGAAAGGATGTCTGATAAACGTTCGATAAATTACGTTTAATGGTGTGAAATTAGTGGAGCGGTCGGATTTCCGTACGGTCCATTTACCTTCTCATTTTTTCCTTTTCTCTTTTCACTCACTCTTTCGACCAATTTTATACCGTCAGGATCAACTACCCTCAAATCCTATGCCAATTGTAGTGTTTGTTACGGTCACATTAAGTTCAATAAACTGATTGTGTAGGATCTCTATAAAGTCATTTGATTATTTGACAACAGACATTTACAAGGCGATAATAAAAAAAATTAACTTAAATCTCAACTTCATATTGAATAATATTGATTTTCAAAGCAGATTATCCCATTCAAATGGTTAAGATTTATAGATAATATAAATACAATATAAATATAACTACATAAATAAAATATTTAAACATCTAATTAAATAACTATGTTTAAGCATTACAATGATTCAAACTATTTTTAGATTTTACGTACTTAGTAATAATAATATATTGTGTACACTGTACGGTACTAAAATACGTTATGCAAAGTGAAAAGTACAAAAAAGTTATCAAACTATTATAATATTTGAGTATTGATATTCAAAATTATAATATCCGAATATGATAAAGATAAATAAAATGCTGGTAAAGTCTATCGATAATATAATTGGGTCTGAATATTTGTTTCATATTACGTTTGACAATAAACAATTATGATTATATCATTTACTAGATATTGACAAGAAAATGTTTCAAAATTAAATACGCAACTAAACCGTTATATAATATTTCAAATGAATGGTAGAGCTCTGAGCTAATAATTATCGAGCATAATAACACCGGTACAAGATTACCGGAGAAGAAGTATTTTAAGACTTTTGGTTTCCCCCGGAAACGTAATTCTCAAAAGTTTTCGGGTACGTATCCGATTACAAAAGACCGCCGGGCACAATCGCTTTAATAATGCCAACGAAATTGGCACACCGATTGGCGCCAAGCTTAGAAACACTTCATTTATGAGTTTTCTCAGCGAACAAATTAAACAAATTGGGCCGATAAAGATATCGTGTTGGCAAAGATCTGTGAAAGAAATTCGATTTGATTATACAAAAAAAGGAAATTAGTTACGCCTTAGAGCACGACAATTATGTTAAAAGTAAAGTTATTCGAAGTGAATAAGATCATATAAGTTTCTGACGCAGTAAGAGACGGGCTGTGTGTGAAACGAAGTTAACTAATCCTCGTGTTGAAGTTCAAATTAATTCACTATATAATATATACGCTATGAGTTTACTTAACATTTGAATTTCAATCTGTCGTAGATAAGAGCGGAGCTCTTAAAAGTTGTCTGCGATCTTCATCTCACGGTAGCGACGACTAGTCATTGTTTTTTCAATTTTAATTCTGACAGTTATTTTTTTTTTTCAATTCTGTTTATTTTATAATTTCCCTTCTGTATATCTTTGAAGTGGATAGATTTTATAACAAACGAACGATGGAAGCCTTAAAAATACAAAAAATAAATAAAGAAAGAACACCTCCTGTGCTAAAGCGAAGGGCGATCGAGCGTTAAGATAAAATCGTTTTCAACATTATAGCACAACACACCGTTGTGCGGCTTCGATAATAACCCAATGAGGACCAAAGAAAAGGGTGCGATAAAATCGGTGTTTGATATTTAATTTTGTAAACCTTATACGTTATTTTGAAAATACAAAGAAATATTAGTTTTTATTGATTTTTAATGAATATTCTTAACTACCTACGCAATATATTATGATTAAAATGTATATGCAAAAATATTAAATGTCTTTTGTAGTGTTTAAATAAAATGTATTTTAAATATTAACTATAAGCAATACTTTCATATTTATACAGTTAAAAAAAAAAATTATTTTAACTATTATTTTAAAAGTCTGAAAATGTTTCTTTAATACCTAATAAAATCTGACCAATTTTAAAAATCCAAACTTTAAAGTGATGTAAAATTACAATACATGTAAATTGTCTACTAGAAGTTTGATTATAAAGTTTAACTTTAGAGAACAAACGTGTATAATTCAATTGAATAATCTATTAGAGGAAATTTAACATATAATTTGTACCAAACTGTAAAAATAAGTAATGTATTTAGACATGTTCACTAAAATAAAGTTATATTATATTTTCGATTAATAATTATAGTTAAGCAATTTGACCAGCGACGTTCGATTTTAAACACAACTATTTTAATCAAATTTATTTCTGATAAAATGTTTGACTTTTTTTGTAAAATTATAAAAAAATCAAATATACACGAACAAAGTAACAATTATAGGCCTTTCAGCTTTATTTCTAGTAATTTTTGTATACCGTCTATATTATATTTATAAGTTGTTTTGTTAGATTCCCCTCTTCAAATAATTGTCACAAATAACCTAAAGAGAGTAGGAACTAAGTATAGACTTTTGTGCATTAGCGTGGGATTATTATTGTTAGCAATGGGGTGTTTTATTTCATAAAAAGAAACACCAGTTTTAAAGGGGAATAATATTATCGAATATGACGGTGGATAATTATTATGATCAATTGTCAATGTCAGAAAAATACAATTTTATTCCCCTGTTTATTCTTTTAATTTATAATTAACAAAAGTCAATATTCTTTCTTTGTGCATAAAAATATTATTTTTCATAACATAATATATTTAGATTAATTATTTGTTAAAATATTTGTACCGTTGATGAAAAATGAAAATAATATTCCAAGTATTTAATGTCGACTGCGGAGTATATACGAGTATAAAATATTACTATGAAACGGAAAAAGTATTTTTTTTTTTAAAGTTTTTTCTTCGTTGTTAGGCAGTAAAGTTTCAAAAGGTTGTATTCCTGTATCAAACTCACTTGACAAAAGTCAAATATTCTTTAATAATACACACAAACACGTGCGATTTAAAAAAAAAAACCATTTTACTGCATATATGCAATGACTTAGTAGAGCAATGTGAAAAATGTTATTATACTATAACAGAGGTGGATAACCCAGGCGCCTTCTAACCGTTAAACTGTATAAGTGGAGTCATATTCACACCGGTTAACTCTCAATTTACATAATATTCAATAGAAGTTAAAACATTTAATATTCTCAAACGCATATTTTTCAGTATCCTGAGCCTATTGAAATGCACGTCTGCATAAAAGTAGTCGGAATTAAGAACTAAGAGAGTTCAGGTAAAATAAAAATTGTTTTTATAATCCCTGAAGTAAAGAGTTCATTACATTCTAGTAAGTATAGCAAATATGCTTTTAACATAGTTTTGAAGTACAAACTTTGTGGTTAGGACTCATTTCTCATATGTCATTGGTAAAAATCAGATAGATATTATTTTTGAAACTTTTCAAAACTAAGTGAATAACCAACTTATAGAAGTAGCATCTTAACGGGGGACTGAATGGAATCAAAAGGATAATGTAATTTTATCGATTTTCAAAACCCTCGTATTAGCTATTAGCAATAAACATCATTATATTATATTGGCCATAAGTCATAAACTCATAACACAAACATATACAATGTATTGAAATGTTTCCAGTCAATACTTTTAAATATAAAAACAAGAATTATTTGTAATATATATTGACAAAATAAACCTTACAGGGTCAAGCCAATAATAATATTCCTTAAATTTAAATAATTATATTTAAACTCTGTGCGTGTATGCAACACTTCGGAAAATATTATGTTTTAAATGAAAGATTATAGAATATTACCTACTTATAATGATTACATATTATTATTATAGGTAGGTACGAGTTATTTTATAATACATCAATTACTTTTTAATAACTATATATGTGTATTAGTTTTCTATTAAAATATATTATACGAGCGGATATCAAAATAAAACTTTATCATGACATTAAATAATTAAATAATTCATAGTATGATATTAAGCGACATAGTGTACAATGTACATAGTATATTAACTTCTATACCCGGAATAATATTTATTTCCGCGTGGAATAACAACAACTGCAGATGATAAAAAACAAAAATTAACCGTTTCGGACTGCGGTTGTACACGAAAAAAGTATTACTACGAGTATTTCCCATCCCCCCTCACCACAATGACACTTAACCGAGTCTTCTACAACGCCCCCCGCCCCATCATAATAACCATCCCTCTGCGTATAACCCTCGGGTTATTATTACGAATAACGCATCGGGTACCCTGCACCGGCAATCGTCTTGTACCCTGCAGAAAATAACCCGTGTGCAGCATTATTGTGCAGGCGACTGTTCAAGAGTTATCGTGCCGAAACGCCGGGCGATCGTATTCTCAGGACTCGGGAAACGATACGGTCGTGGTAAGGGAGGTAAGGGGTGGTTCCAGAATCTCGGACAGGGTTTTCTCGAATTTCACGGGTCGTTTGCGTCGTCGCCGGCCGTTTAATAAATCGCGCGCACTGCAGACCCACCAACCGCCCAGACCGCGAACCGCCGCAGAAACGTAATTAAAATCAAATTAAACCACGCCGTCCGGCCGACACCGCCGCCCCGGGGGATAGGAGGAGAACGGACAACAACCGTCTACTTCCGCGACTAATTGTGTCGTCGGTCGCATTTATATTATTACTACATAATAATTCGGTTTCGTGCCGCCGAACGTACGTTTACGGCTATTATATTATAATAATCGATGTAATTATTATTGTTATTATAACGCATAATATTATTACGCTCTCTGGGAGTCTAAGCGATCGCGACACGATTATCGCATGTCGCGATACGTACGTGCCTCAACAGAAACGACGGCGACAAAATACCCGAGCTTAGCACGCCTCGTTCAACACCGTTCTGTCGTGTACGACTGCACAGCGCGGCGGTCGGGTCTGACATCAAGAAGTGTGCAACCGGAAATAAACGCAGTTGGTTTTGTTTTTTATTTTTTGTTTTACACACGATATAATATACGGCGTGACGTTGCCGGAAGGTAACGAATAAATAAGTGTTCCTATTTACTGGGATAGCCTTTGCGGGAAACACGTATTTTATTCATATAATATTTCTAAGGTTCGGCATTCGGTGTTCGTAAACGGCGTAAGAAATAAAATATTCCACTCGATTATGTTGCGGCAGATACATCGTTAATATAGTATACACTGCAAGTACTGCATAATATTATAAAAATATACTTTTTATCATCTAGATTTTTTTGCCTGGTAAATATTCGAATGATATCCGAGTGTTCGATGTCAAAGAATTTGTGGCTATTACGAATAATTGTAGTACTATGTTAACTTTTTCTACTAGAGATACTTTATTGACGGTTAAGTATTATAATACTTGGTCTCTTTATTCCCAAAATGTTTAATTTTTTTGATTTTTTGATTTTATAATATTCGCTTTATAATCTATAGAAATTATTGTAATGTGGTCATATATTTTTGTATTGGAAAAAGGGAGGAAAAACCAGAAAACCAGAATAAATATATGACCCTACACATCAATTATAATTTATTTTCGTTTAGATCCTTTAATAGTAGGTACATAGCGAAATAATAGTTCGTCCACTTCGTCCGTCCGCCAAAACGCAAGATGGCCAGCGTTTTCCGCCGCGGCGTATTACGTCCGTCGTGTACTAGGTACTCCGATTAAACCAACGCATTTT